>JAYWLE010000054.1:10000-75938 GCA_037074485.1 Delonix regia | reverse complement strand
CACATATCAGAGTGCGTATATGTAATTTTCAACTTTGTTGATTTAAATATCATTGGAATTGAATTTAATTATTAAATTAATAAATATAAATAATATTTAAGAAATAAATATGTATTGACCAAAATTATTATATAGTAGAATTTTATTAAATTTATAAATATTAAATATTTATTTGTTGTTTAATATTAACGTATATTTATTTATTTTATACGTTTATTATTTTGTGTTACATATTTCTTATACGATGAATTTATGTACATTACATAACCAATTCGTATATTTAATTCATTTTCCTAATTACTGGGTCCCTAATTTTGTGAATGTTTTAATTTATTATTTAGTTACAAATTATATTTAAGTAACGTATTTACTTAAATACAAATACATGAATTTATGGAATGAAATTCAATGCCAATTTAAAATAAAATATTAAAAAATTCATCGGCCAATATTGTTCAATATTAATTTTAATTACCGAATTTATCATTAATTTAAGGATTAATCATTTATTAATTAATAACACTAATGTGTATTTCAAATTTAATTTTTTTAATTTAAAATATGTAATTTTAAACTTTGTTAATTTAAATATCATAGGAATTGAATTTAATTAATAAATTAATAAATATAAATAATGTTTAAGAAATAAAATATGTATTGACCAAAATTATTATATAGTAAAATTTTATTAAATTTATAAATATTAAATATGCATTTGTTGTTTAATATTTACGTATTTTTATTTATTTTATACGTTTATTACTTTGTGTTACATATTTCTTATACGATGAATTTATGTACAATACATATCCAATTCGTATATTTAATTTACTTTTCTAATTACCGGGACCCTAATTTTGTCAATGTTCTTACTTATCATTTAGTTACAAATTAGATTTAATTAACGTATTTACTTAAATACAAATACATGAATTTGAGGAATGAAATTCTATGCCAATTAAAAACAAAATAATCATAAATTCTTCCGTTAATATTGTTCAATATTGATTTTAATTACCGAATTTATCATTAATTTAAGGATTAATCAATTATTAATTAATATCACTAATGTGTATTTCAAATTTAATTTTTTTAATTTAAAATATGTAATTTTCAACTTTGTTAATTTAAATATCATAGGAATTGAATTTAATTAATAAATTAATAAATATAAATAATTTTTAAGAAATAAAATATGTATTTACCAAAATATTATATAGTAAAATTTTATTAAATTTATAAATATTAAATATGCATTTGTTGTTTAATATTTACGTATTTTTATTTATTTTATATGTTTATTACCTTCTATTACATATTTTTTATACGCTGAAGTTATGTACAATACATAACCAATTCGTACATTTAACTTATTTTTCTAATTATTCGGTCCCCAATTTTGTCAATGTTTTAATTTATTATTTTGTTATCAAATTGTATTTAATTAACGTATTTACATAAATACAAATACATGAATTTATGGAAGGAAATTCAATGCCAATTTAATATAAAATATTCAAAAATTCATCGGTCAATATTGTTCGATATTAATTTTATTTACCGAATTTATCATTAATTTAAGCATTAATCAATTATTAATTAATAACACTAACGTGTACTTCGAATTTAATCTTTTTAATTTAAAACATGTAATTTTCAACTTTGTTAATTTAAATATCATAGGAATTGAATTTAATTAATAAATTATTAAATTTAAATAATGTTTAAGAAATAAAATATGTATAGACCAAAATTATTATATAGTAAAATTTTATTAAATTTATAAATATTTAATATGTATTTGTTGTTTAATTTTTACATTTATTTATTTATTTTATACGTATATTACTTTGTGTTACATATTTCTTATACGATGAATTTATGTACAATACATAACCAATTCGTATATTTAATTTATTTTTCAAATTATTTGGTCCCTAATTTTGTCAATGTTTTAATTTATTATTTTGTTATCAAATTGTATTTGATTAAAGTATTTACATAAATACAAATACATGAATTTATGGAAGGAAATTCATTGCCAATTTAATATAAAATATTCAAAAATTCATCGGTCAATATTGTTCAATATTAATTTTAATTACGAATTTATCATTAATTTAAGCATTAATCAAATATTAATTAATAGCTGTAATGTGTATTTCGAATCTAATTTTTTTAATTTATAATACGTAATTTTCAATTTTGTTAATTTATATATCATGGGAATTGAATTTCATTAATAAATTAATGAATATAAATAACATTTAGAAAGTAAAATATGTATTGAGCATAATTATTATATAGTAAAATTTCATTAAATTTATAAATATTTAATATGTATTTGTTGTTTAATTTTAACATTTATTTATTTATTTTATACTTTTTATTACTTTGTGTTACATATTTCTTATACGGCGAATTTATGTACAATACATAACCAATTAGTATATTTAATTTATCTTTCAAATTATTTGGTCCCTAATTTTGTCAATGTTGTAATTTATTATTTAGTTACGTATTATATTTAATTAACGTATTTACTTAAATACAAATACATGAATTTAAGGAATGAAATTCAATGCCTATTTAAAATAAATTATTCAAAAATTCATCGGTCAATATTGTTCGATATTAATTTTAATTACTGAATTTATCATTAATTTAAGGATTAATCAATTATTAATTAATAGCATTAATGTGTATTTCAAATTTAATTTTTTCAATTTAAAATATGTAATTTTCAACTTTGTTAATTTATATATCATCGGAATTGAATTTCATTAATAAATTAATAAATATAAATAAAATTTTGAAAGTAAAATATGTATTTAGCATAATTATTATTTAGTAAAATTTTATTAAATTTATAAATATTAAATATGTATTTGTTGTTTAATATTAACGTATATTTATTTGTTTTATACGTTTATTACTTTGTGTTACATATTTTTTATACGATGAATTTATGTACAATACACATCCAATTCGTATATTTAATTCATTTTTCAAATTACTGGGACCCTAATTTTGTGAATGTTTTTATTTATTATTTAGTTACAAATTATATTTAATTAAGGTATTTACTTAAATACAAATACATGAATTTAAGGAATGAAATTCAGTGCCTATTTAAAATAAATTATTCAAAAATTCATCGGTTAATATTGTTCAATATTAATTTTAATTACCAATTTTATCATTAATTTAAGCATTAATCAATTATTAATTAATAGCATTAATGTGTATTTCGAATTTAATTTTTTTGATTTAAAATATGTAATTTTCAACTTTGTTGATTTAAATATCATTGGAATTGAATTTAATTATTAAATTAATAAATATAAATAATATTTAAGAAATAAAATATGTATTGACCAAAATTATTATATAGTAGAATTTTATTAAATTTATAAATATTAAATATTTATTTGTTGTTTAATATTAACGTATATTTATTTATTTTATACGTTTATTATTTTGTGTTACATATTTCTTATACGATGAATTTATGTACATTACATAACCAATTCGTATATTTAATTCATTTTCCTAATTACTGGGTCCCTAATTTTGTGAATGTTTTAATTTATTATTTAGTTACAAATTATATTTAAGTAACGTATTTACTTAAATACAAATACATGAATTTATGGAATGAAATTCAATGCCAATTTAAAATAAAATATTAAAAAATTCATCGGCCAATATTGTTCAATATTAATTTTAATTACCGAATTTATCATTAATTTAAGGATTAATCATTTATTAATTAATAACACTAATGTGTATTTCAAATTTAATTTTTTTAATTTAAAATATGTAATTTTAAACTTTGTTAATTTAAATATCATAGGAATTGAATTTAATTAATAAATTAATAAATATAAATAATGTTTAAGAAATAAAATATGTATTGACCAAAATTATTATATAGTAAAATTTTATTAAATTTATAAATATTAAATATGCATTTGTTGTTTAATATTTACGTATTTTTATTTATTTTATACGTTTATTACTTTGTGTTACATATTTCTTATACGATGAATTTATGTACAATACATATCCAATTCGTATATTTAATTTACTTTTCTAATTACCGGGACCCTAATTTTGTCAATGTTCTTACTTATCATTTAGTTACAAATTAGATTTAATTAACGTATTTACTTAAATACAAATACATGAATTTGAGGAATGAAATTCTATGCCAATTAAAAACAAAATAATCATAAATTCTTCCGTTAATATTGTTCAATATTGATTTTAATTACCGAATTTATCATTAATTTAAGGATTAATCAATTATTAATTAATATCACTAATGTGTATTTCAAATTTAATTTTTTTAATTTAAAATATGTAATTTTCAACTTTGTTAATTTAAATATCATAGGAATTGAATTTAATTAATAAATTAATAAATATAAATAATTTTTAAGAAATAAAATATGTATTTACCAAAATATTATATAGTAAAATTTTATTAAATTTATAAATATTAAATATGCATTTGTTGTTTAATATTTACGTATTTTTATTTATTTTATATGTTTATTACCTTCTATTACATATTTTTTATACGCTGAAGTTATGTACAATACATAACCAATTCGTACATTTAACTTATTTTTCTAATTATTCGGTCCCCAATTTTGTCAATGTTTTAATTTATTATTTTGTTATCAAATTGTATTTAATTAACGTATTTACATAAATACAAATACATGAATTTATGGAAGGAAATTCAATGCCAATTTAATATAAAATATTCAAAAATTCATCGGTCAATATTGTTCGATATTAATTTTATTTACCGAATTTATCATTAATTTAAGCATTAATCAATTATTAATTAATAACACTAACGTGTACTTCGAATTTAATCTTTTTAATTTAAAACATGTAATTTTCAACTTTGTTAATTTAAATATCATAGGAATTGAATTTAATTAATAAATTATTAAATTTAAATAATGTTTAAGAAATAAAATATGTATAGACCAAAATTATTATATAGTAAAATTTTATTAAATTTATAAATATTTAATATGTATTTGTTGTTTAATTTTTACATTTATTTATTTATTTTATACGTATATTACTTTGTGTTACATATTTCTTATACGATGAATTTATGTACAATACATAACCAATTCGTATATTTAATTTATTTTTCAAATTATTTGGTCCCTAATTTTGTCAATGTTTTAATTTATTATTTTGTTATCAAATTGTATTTGATTAAAGTATTTACATAAATACAAATACATGAATTTATGGAAGGAAATTCATTGCCAATTTAATATAAAATATTCAAAAATTCATCGGTCAATATTGTTCAATATTAATTTTAATTACGAATTTATCATTAATTTAAGCATTAATCAAATATTAATTAATAGCTGTAATGTGTATTTCGAATCTAATTTTTTTAATTTATAATACGTAATTTTCAATTTTGTTAATTTATATATCATGGGAATTGAATTTCATTAATAAATTAATGAATATAAATAACATTTAGAAAGTAAAATATGTATTGAGCATAATTATTATATAGTAAAATTTCATTAAATTTATAAATATTTAATATGTATTTGTTGTTTAATTTTAACATTTATTTATTTATTTTATACTTTTATTACTTTGTGTTACATATTTCTTATACGGCGAATTTATGTACAATACATAACCAATTAGTATATTTAATTTATCTTTCAAATTATTTGGTCCCTAATTTTGTCAATGTTGTAATTTATTATTTAGTTACGTATTATATTTAATTAACGTATTTACTTAAATACAAATACATGAATTTAAGGAATGAAATTCAATGCCTATTTAAAATAAATTATTCAAAAATTCATCGGTCAATATTGTTCGATATTAATTTTAATTACTGAATTTATCATTAATTTAAGGATTAATCAATTATTAATTAATAGCATTAATGTGTATTTCAAATTTAATTTTTTCAATTTAAAATATGTAATTTTCAACTTTGTTAATTTATATATCATCGGAATTGAATTTCATTAATAAATTAATAAATATAAATAAAATTTTGAAAGTAAAATATGTATTTAGCATAATTATTATTTAGTAAAATTTTATTAAATTTATAAATATTAAATATGTATTTGTTGTTTAATATTAACGTATATTTATTTGTTTTATACGTTTATTACTTTGTGTTACATATTTTTTATACGATGAATTTATGTACAATACACATCCAATTCGTATATTTAATTCATTTTTCAAATTACTGGGACCCTAATTTTGTGAATGTTTTTATTTATTATTTAGTTACAAATTATATTTAATTAAGGTATTTACTTAAATACAAATACATGAATTTAAGGAATGAAATTCAGTGCCTATTTAAAATAAATTATTCAAAAATTCATCGGTTAATATTGTTCAATATTAATTTTAATTACCAATTTTATCATTAATTTAAGCATTAATCAATTATTAATTAATAGCATTAATGTGTATTTCGAATTTAATTTTTTTGATTTAAAATATGTAATTTTCAACTTTGTTGATTTAAATATCATTGGAATTGAATTTAATTATTAAATTAATAAATATAAATAATATTTAAGAAATAAAATATGTATTGACCAAAATTATTATATAGTAGAATTTTATTAAATTTATAAATATTAAATATTTATTTGTTGTTTAATATTAACGTATATTTATTTATTTTATACGTTTATTATTTTGTGTTACATATTTCTTATACGATGAATTTATGTACATTACATAACCAATTCGTATATTTAATTCATTTTCCTAATTACTGGGTCCCTAATTTTGTGAATGTTTTAATTTATTATTTAGTTACAAATTATATTTAAGTAACGTATTTACTTAAATACAAATACATGAATTTATGGAATGAAATTCAATGCCAATTTAAAATAAAATATTAAAAAATTCATCGGCCAATATTGTTCAATATTAATTTTAATTACCGAATTTATCATTAATTTAAGGATTAATCATTTATTAATTAATAACACTAATGTGTATTTCAAATTTAATTTTTTTAATTTAAAATATGTAATTTTAAACTTTGTTAATTTAAATATCATAGGAATTGAATTTAATTAATAAATTAATAAATATAAATAATGTTTAAGAAATAAAATATGTATTGACCAAAATTATTATATAGTAAAATTTTATTAAATTTATAAATATTAAATATGCATTTGTTGTTTAATATTTACGTATTTTTATTTATTTTATACGTTTATTACTTTGTGTTACATATTTCTTATACGATGAATTTATGTACAATACATATCCAATTCGTATATTTAATTTACTTTTCTAATTACCGGGACCCTAATTTTGTCAATGTTCTTACTTATCATTTAGTTACAAATTAGATTTAATTAACGTATTTACTTAAATACAAATACATGAATTTGAGGAATGAAATTCTATGCCAATTAAAAACAAAATAATCATAAATTCTTCCGTTAATATTGTTCAATATTGATTTTAATTACCGAATTTATCATTAATTTAAGGATTAATCAATTATTAATTAATATCACTAATGTGTATTTCAAATTTAATTTTTTTAATTTAAAATATGTAATTTTCAACTTTGTTAATTTAAATATCATAGGAATTGAATTTAATTAATAAATTAATAAATATAAATAATTTTTAAGAAATAAAATATGTATTTACCAAAATATTATATAGTAAAATTTTATTAAATTTATAAATATTAAATATGCATTTGTTGTTTAATATTTACGTATTTTTATTTATTTTATATGTTTATTACCTTCTAATACATATTTTTTATACGCTGAAGTTATGTACAATACATAACCAATTCGTACATTTAACTTATTTTTCTAATTATTCGGTCCCCAATTTTGTCAATGTTTTAATTTATTATTTTGTTATCAAATTGTATTTAATTAACGTATTTACATAAATACAAATACATGAATTTATGGAAGGAAATTCAATGCCAATTTAATATAAAATATTCAAAAATTCATCGGTCAATATTGTTCGATATTAATTTTATTTACCGAATTTATCATTAATTTAAGCATTAATCAATTATTAATTAATAACACTAACGTGTACTTCGAATTTAATCTTTTTAATTTAAAACATGTAATTTTCAACTTTGTTAATTTAAATATCATAGGAATTGAATTTAATTAATAAATTATTAAATTTAAATAATGTTTAAGAAATAAAATATGTATAGACCAAAATTATTATATAGTAAAATTTTATTAAATTTATAAATATTTAATATGTATTTGTTGTTTAATTTTTACATTTATTTATTTATTTTATACGTATATTACTTTGTGTTACATATTTCTTATACGATGAATTTATGTACAATACATAACCAATTCGTATATTTAATTTATTTTTCAAATTATTTGGTCCCTAATTTTGTCAATGTTTTAATTTATTATTTTGTTATCAAATTGTATTTGATTAAAGTATTTACATAAATACAAATACATGAATTTATGGAAGGAAATTCATTGCCAATTTAATATAAAATATTCAAAAATTCATCGGTCAATATTGTTCAATATTAATTTTAATTACGAATTTATCATTAATTTAAGCATTAATCAAATATTAATTAATAGCTGTAATGTGTATTTCGAATCTAATTTTTTTAATTTATAATACGTAATTTTCAATTTTGTTAATTTATATATCATGGGAATTGAATTTCATTAATAAATTAATGAATATAAATAACATTTAGAAAGTAAAATATGTATTGAGCATAATTATTATATAGTAAAATTTCATTAAATTTATAAATATTTAATATGTATTTGTTGTTTAATTTTAACATTTATTTATTTATTTTATACTTTTATTACTTTGTGTTACATATTTCTTATACGGCGAATTTATGTACAATACATAACCAATTAGTATATTTAATTTATCTTTCAAATTATTTGGTCCCTAATTTTGTCAATGTTGTAATTTATTATTTAGTTACGTATTATATTTAATTAACGTATTTACTTAAATACAAATACATGAATTTAAGGAATGAAATTCAATGCCTATTTAAAATAAATTATTCAAAAATTCATCGGTCAATATTGTTCGATATTAATTTTAATTACTGAATTTATCATTAATTTAAGGATTAATCAATTATTAATTAATAGCATTAATGTGTATTTCAAATTTAATTTTTTCAATTTAAAATATGTAATTTTCAACTTTGTTAATTTATATATCATCGGAATTGAATTTCATTAATAAATTAATAAATATAAATAAAATTTTGAAAGTAAAATATGTATTTAGCATAATTATTATTTAGTAAAATTTTATTAAATTTATAAATATTAAATATGTATTTGTTGTTTAATATTAACGTATATTTATTTGTTTTATACGTTTATTACTTTGTGTTACATATTTTTTATACGATGAATTTATGTACAATACACATCCAATTCGTATATTTAATTCATTTTTCAAATTACTGGGACCCTAATTTTGTGAATGTTTTTATTTATTATTTAGTTACAAATTATATTTAATTAAGGTATTTACTTAAATACAAATACATGAATTTAAGGAATGAAATTCAGTGCCTATTTAAAATAAATTATTCAAAAATTCATCGGTTAATATTGTTCAATATTAATTTTAATTACCAATTTTATCATTAATTTAAGCATTAATCAATTATTAATTAATAGCATTAATGTGTATTTCGAATTTAATTTTTTTGATTTAAAATATGTAATTTTCAACTTTGTTGATTTAAATATCATTGGAATTGAATTTAATTATTAAATTAATAAATATAAATAATATTTAAGAAATAAAATATGTATTGACCAAAATTATTATATAGTAGAATTTTATTAAATTTATAAATATTAAATATTTATTTGTTGTTTAATATTAACGTATATTTATTTATTTTATACGTTTATTATTTTGTGTTACATATTTCTTATACGATGAATTTATGTACATTACATAACCAATTCGTATATTTAATTCATTTTCCTAATTACTGGGTCCCTAATTTTGTGAATGTTTTAATTTATTATTTAGTTACAAATTATATTTAAGTAACGTATTTACTTAAATACAAATACATGAATTTATGGAATGAAATTCAATGCCAATTTAAAATAAAATATTAAAAAATTCATCGGCCAATATTGTTCAATATTAATTTTAATTACCGAATTTATCATTAATTTAAGGATTAATCATTTATTAATTAATAACACTAATGTGTATTTCAAATTTAATTTTTTTAATTTAAAATATGTAATTTTAAACTTTGTTAATTTAAATATCATAGGAATTGAATTTAATTAATAAATTAATAAATATAAATAATGTTTAAGAAATAAAATATGTATTGACCAAAATTATTATATAGTAAAATTTTATTAAATTTATAAATATTAAATATGCATTTGTTGTTTAATATTTACGTATTTTTATTTATTTTATACGTTTATTACTTTGTGTTACATATTTCTTATACGATGAATTTATGTACAATACATATCCAATTCGTATATTTAATTTACTTTTCTAATTACCGGGACCCTAATTTTGTCAATGTTCTTACTTATCATTTAGTTACAAATTAGATTTAATTAACGTATTTACTTAAATACAAATACATGAATTTGAGGAATGAAATTCTATGCCAATTAAAAACAAAATAATCATAAATTCTTCCGTTAATATTGTTCAATATTGATTTTAATTACCGAATTTATCATTAATTTAAGGATTAATCAATTATTAATTAATATCACTAATGTGTATTTCAAATTTAATTTTTTTAATTTAAAATATGTAATTTTCAACTTTGTTAATTTAAATATCATAGGAATTGAATTTAATTAATAAATTAATAAATATAAATAATTTTTAAGAAATAAAATATGTATTTACCAAAATATTATATAGTAAAATTTTATTAAATTTATAAATATTAAATATGCATTTGTTGTTTAATATTTACGTATTTTTATTTATTTTATATGTTTATTACCTTCTATTACATATTTTTTATACGCTGAAGTTATGTACAATACATAACCAATTCGTACATTTAACTTATTTTTCTAATTATTCGGTCCCCAATTTTGTCAATGTTTTAATTTATTATTTTGTTATCAAATTGTATTTAATTAACGTATTTACATAAATACAAATACATGAATTTATGGAAGGAAATTCAATGCCAATTTAATATAAAATATTCAAAAATTCATCGGTCAATATTGTTCGATATTAATTTTATTTACCGAATTTATCATTAATTTAAGCATTAATCAATTATTAATTAATAACACTAACGTGTACTTCGAATTTAATCTTTTTAATTTAAAACATGTAATTTTCAACTTTGTTAATTTAAATATCATAGGAATTGAATTTAATTAATAAATTATTAAATTTAAATAATGTTTAAGAAATAAAATATGTATAGACCAAAATTATTATATAGTAAAATTTTATTAAATTTATAAATATTTAATATGTATTTGTTGTTTAATTTTTACATTTATTTATTTATTTTATACGTATATTACTTTGTGTTACATATTTCTTATACGATGAATTTATGTACAATACATAACCAATTCGTATATTTAATTTATTTTTCAAATTATTTGGTCCCTAATTTTGTCAATGTTTTAATTTATTATTTTGTTATCAAATTGTATTTGATTAAAGTATTTACATAAATACAAATACATGAATTTATGGAAGGAAATTCATTGCCAATTTAATATAAAATATTCAAAAATTCATCGGTCAATATTGTTCAATATTAATTTTAATTACGAATTTATCATTAATTTAAGCATTAATCAAATATTAATTAATAGCTGTAATGTGTATTTCGAATCTAATTTTTTTAATTTATAATACGTAATTTTCAATTTTGTTAATTTATATATCATGGGAATTGAATTTCATTAATAAATTAATGAATATAAATAACATTTAGAAAGTAAAATATGTATTGAGCATAATTATTATATAGTAAAATTTCATTAAATTTATAAATATTTAATATGTATTTGTTGTTTAATTTTAACATTTATTTATTTATTTTATACTTTTATTACTTTGTGTTACATATTTCTTATACGGCGAATTTATGTACAATACATAACCAATTAGTATATTTAATTTATCTTTCAAATTATTTGGTCCCTAATTTTGTCAATGTTGTAATTTATTATTTAGTTACGTATTATATTTAATTAACGTATTTACTTAAATACAAATACATGAATTTAAGGAATGAAATTCAATGCCTATTTAAAATAAATTATTCAAAAATTCATCGGTCAATATTGTTCGATATTAATTTTAATTACTGAATTTATCATTAATTTAAGGATTAATCAATTATTAATTAATAGCATTAATGTGTATTTCAAATTTAATTTTTTCAATTTAAAATATGTAATTTTCAACTTTGTTAATTTATATATCATCGGAATTGAATTTCATTAATAAATTAATAAATATAAATAAAATTTTGAAAGTAAAATATGTATTTAGCATAATTATTATTTAGTAAAATTTTATTAAATTTATAAATATTAAATATGTATTTGTTGTTTAATATTAACGTATATTTATTTGTTTTATACGTTTATTACTTTGTGTTACATATTTTTTATACGATGAATTTATGTACAATACACATCCAATTCGTATATTTAATTCATTTTTCAAATTACTGGGACCCTAATTTTGTGAATGTTTTTATTTATTATTTAGTTACAAATTATATTTAATTAAGGTATTTACTTAAATACAAATACATGAATTTAAGGAATGAAATTCAGTGCCTATTTAAAATAAATTATTCAAAAATTCATCGGTTAATATTGTTCAATATTAATTTTAATTACCAATTTTATCATTAATTTAAGCATTAATCAATTATTAATTAATAGCATTAATGTGTATTTCGAATTTAATTTTTTTGATTTAAAATATGTAATTTTCAACTTTGTTGATTTAAATATCATTGGAATTGAATTTAATTATTAAATTAATAAATATAAATAATATTTAAGAAATAAAATATGTATTGACCAAAATTATTATATAGTAGAATTTTATTAAATTTATAAATATTAAATATTTATTTGTTGTTTAATATTAACGTATATTTATTTATTTTATACGTTTATTATTTTGTGTTACATATTTCTTATACGATGAATTTATGTACATTACATAACCAATTCGTATATTTAATTCATTTTCCTAATTACTGGGTCCCTAATTTTGTGAATGTTTTAATTTATTATTTAGTTACAAATTATATTTAAGTAACGTATTTACTTAAATACAAATACATGAATTTATGGAATGAAATTCAATGCCAATTTAAAATAAAATATTAAAAAATTCATCGGCCAATATTGTTCAATATTAATTTTAATTACCGAATTTATCATTAATTTAAGGATTAATCATTTATTAATTAATAACACTAATGTGTATTTCAAATTTAATTTTTTTAATTTAAAATATGTAATTTTAAACTTTGTTAATTTAAATATCATAGGAATTGAATTTAATTAATAAATTAATAAATATAAATAATGTTTAAGAAATAAAATATGTATTGACCAAAATTATTATATAGTAAAATTTTATTAAATTTATAAATATTAAATATGCATTTGTTGTTTAATATTTACGTATTTTTATTTATTTTATACGTTTATTACTTTGTGTTACATATTTCTTATACGATGAATTTATGTACAATACATATCCAATTCGTATATTTAATTTACTTTTCTAATTACCGGGACCCTAATTTTGTCAATGTTCTTACTTATCATTTAGTTACAAATTAGATTTAATTAACGTATTTACTTAAATACAAATACATGAATTTGAGGAATGAAATTCTATGCCAATTAAAAACAAAATAATCATAAATTCTTCCGTTAATATTGTTCAATATTGATTTTAATTACCGAATTTATCATTAATTTAAGGATTAATCAATTATTAATTAATATCACTAATGTGTATTTCAAATTTAATTTTTTTAATTTAAAATATGTAATTTTCAACTTTGTTAATTTAAATATCATAGGAATTGAATTTAATTAATAAATTAATAAATATAAATAATTTTTAAGAAATAAAATATGTATTTACCAAAATATTATATAGTAAAATTTTATTAAATTTATAAATATTAAATATGCATTTGTTGTTTAATATTTACGTATTTTTATTTATTTTATATGTTTATTACCTTCTATTACATATTTTTTATACGCTGAAGTTATGTACAATACATAACCAATTCGTACATTTAACTTATTTTTCTAATTATTCGGTCCCCAATTTTGTCAATGTTTTAATTTATTATTTTGTTATCAAATTGTATTTAATTAACGTATTTACATAAATACAAATACATGAATTTATGGAAGGAAATTCAATGCCAATTTAATATAAAATATTCAAAAATTCATCGGTCAATATTGTTCGATATTAATTTTATTTACCGAATTTATCATTAATTTAAGCATTAATCAATTATTAATTAATAACACTAACGTGTACTTCGAATTTAATCTTTTTAATTTAAAACATGTAATTTTCAACTTTGTTAATTTAAATATCATAGGAATTGAATTTAATTAATAAATTATTAAATTTAAATAATGTTTAAGAAATAAAATATGTATAGACCAAAATTATTATATAGTAAAATTTTATTAAATTTATAAATATTTAATATGTATTTGTTGTTTAATTTTTACATTTATTTATTTATTTTATACGTATATTACTTTGTGTTACATATTTCTTATACGATGAATTTATGTACAATACATAACCAATTCGTATATTTAATTTATTTTTCAAATTATTTGGTCCCTAATTTTGTCAATGTTTTAATTTATTATTTTGTTATCAAATTGTATTTGATTAAAGTATTTACATAAATACAAATACATGAATTTATGGAAGGAAATTCATTGCCAATTTAATATAAAATATTCAAAAATTCATCGGTCAATATTGTTCAATATTAATTTTAATTACGAATTTATCATTAATTTAAGCATTAATCAAATATTAATTAATAGCTGTAATGTGTATTTCGAATCTAATTTTTTTAATTTATAATACGTAATTTTCAATTTTGTTAATTTATATATCATGGGAATTGAATTTCATTAATAAATTAATGAATATAAATAACATTTAGAAAGTAAAATATGTATTGAGCATAATTATTATATAGTAAAATTTCATTAAATTTATAAATATTTAATATGTATTTGTTGTTTAATTTTAACATTTATTTATTTATTTTATACTTTTATTACTTTGTGTTACATATTTCTTATACGGCGAATTTATGTACAATACATAACCAATTAGTATATTTAATTTATCTTTCAAATTATTTGGTCCCTAATTTTGTCAATGTTGTAATTTATTATTTAGTTACGTATTATATTTAATTAACGTATTTACTTAAATACAAATACATGAATTTAAGGAATGAAATTCAATGCCTATTTAAAATAAATTATTCAAAAATTCATCGGTCAATATTGTTCGATATTAATTTTAATTACTGAATTTATCATTAATTTAAGGATTAATCAATTATTAATTAATAGCATTAATGTGTATTTCAAATTTAATTTTTTCAATTTAAAATATGTAATTTTCAACTTTGTTAATTTATATATCATCGGAATTGAATTTCATTAATAAATTAATAAATATAAATAAAATTTTGAAAGTAAAATATGTATTTAGCATAATTATTATTTAGTAAAATTTTATTAAATTTATAAATATTAAATATGTATTTGTTGTTTAATATTAACGTATATTTATTTGTTTTATACGTTTATTACTTTGTGTTACATATTTTTTATACGATGAATTTATGTACAATACACATCCAATTCGTATATTTAATTCATTTTTCAAATTACTGGGACCCTAATTTTGTGAATGTTTTTATTTATTATTTAGTTACAAATTATATTTAATTAAGGTATTTACTTAAATACAAATACATGAATTTAAGGAATGAAATTCAGTGCCTATTTAAAATAAATTATTCAAAAATTCATCGGTTAATATTGTTCAATATTAATTTTAATTACCAATTTTATCATTAATTTAAGCATTAATCAATTATTAATTAATAGCATTAATGTGTATTTCGAATTTAATTTTTTTGATTTAAAATATGTAATTTTCAACTTTGTTGATTTAAATATCATTGGAATTGAATTTAATTATTAAATTAATAAATATAAATAATATTTAAGAAATAAAATATGTATTGACCAAAATTATTATATAGTAGAATTTTATTAAATTTATAAATATTAAATATTTATTTGTTGTTTAATATTAACGTATATTTATTTATTTTATACGTTTATTATTTTGTGTTACATATTTCTTATACGATGAATTTATGTACATTACATAACCAATTCGTATATTTAATTCATTTTCCTAATTACTGGGTCCCTAATTTTGTGAATGTTTTAATTTATTATTTAGTTACAAATTATATTTAAGTAACGTATTTACTTAAATACAAATACATGAATTTATGGAATGAAATTCAATGCCAATTTAAAATAAAATATTAAAAAATTCATCGGCCAATATTGTTCAATATTAATTTTAATTACCGAATTTATCATTAATTTAAGGATTAATCATTTATTAATTAATAACACTAATGTGTATTTCAAATTTAATTTTTTTAATTTAAAATATGTAATTTTAAACTTTGTTAATTTAAATATCATAGGAATTGAATTTAATTAATAAATTAATAAATATAAATAATGTTTAAGAAATAAAATATGTATTGACCAAAATTATTATATAGTAAAATTTTATTAAATTTATAAATATTAAATATGCATTTGTTGTTTAATATTTACGTATTTTTATTTATTTTATACGTTTATTACTTTGTGTTACATATTTCTTATACGATGAATTTATGTACAATACATATCCAATTCGTATATTTAATTTACTTTTCTAATTACCGGGACCCTAATTTTGTCAATGTTCTTACTTATCATTTAGTTACAAATTAGATTTAATTAACGTATTTACTTAAATACAAATACATGAATTTGAGGAATGAAATTCTATGCCAATTAAAAACAAAATAATCATAAATTCTTCCGTTAATATTGTTCAATATTGATTTTAATTACCGAATTTATCATTAATTTAAGGATTAATCAATTATTAATTAATATCACTAATGTGTATTTCAAATTTAATTTTTTTAATTTAAAATATGTAATTTTCAACTTTGTTAATTTAAATATCATAGGAATTGAATTTAATTAATAAATTAATAAATATAAATAATTTTTAAGAAATAAAATATGTATTTACCAAAATATTATATAGTAAAATTTTATTAAATTTATAAATATTAAATATGCATTTGTTGTTTAATATTTACGTATTTTTATTTATTTTATATGTTTATTACCTTCTATTACATATTTATTATACACTGAAGTTATGTACAATACATAACCAATTCGTACATTTAACTTATTTTTCTAATTATTCGGTCCCCAATTTTGTCAATGTTTTAATTTATTATTTTGTTATCAAATTGTATTTAATTAACGTATTTACATAAATACAAATACATGAATTTATGGAAGGAAATTCAATGCCAATTTAATATAAAATATTCAAAAATTCATCGGTCAATATTGTTCGATATTAATTTTATTTACCGAATTTATCATTAATTTAAGCATTAATCAATTATTAATTAATAACACTAACGTGTACTTCGAATTTAATCTTTTTAATTTAAAACATGTAATTTTCAACTTTGTTAATTTAAATATCATAGGAATTGAATTTAATTAATAAATTATTAAATTTAAATAATGTTTAAGAAATAAAATATGTATAGACCAAAATTATTATATAGTAAAATTTTATTAAATTTATAAATATTTAATATGTATTTGTTGTTTAATTTTTACATTTATTTATTTATTTTATACGTATATTACTTTGTGTTACATATTTCTTATACGATGAATTTATGTACAATACATAACCAATTCGTATATTTAATTTATTTTTCAAATTATTTGGTCCCTAATTTTGTCAATGTTTTAATTTATTATTTTGTTATCAAATTGTATTTGATTAAAGTATTTACATAAATACAAATACATGAATTTATGGAAGGAAATTCATTGCCAATTTAATATAAAATATTCAAAAATTCATCGGTCAATATTGTTCAATATTAATTTTAATTACGAATTTATCATTAATTTAAGCATTAATCAAATATTAATTAATAGCTGTAATGTGTATTTCGAATCTAATTTTTTTAATTTATAATACGTAATTTTCAATTTTGTTAATTTATATATCATGGGAATTGAATTTCATTAATAAATTAATGAATATAAATAACATTTAGAAAGTAAAATATGTATTGAGCATAATTATTATATAGTAAAATTTCATTAAATTTATAAATATTTAATATGTATTTGTTGTTTAATTTTAACATTTATTTATTTATTTTATACTTTTATTACTTTGTGTTACATATTTCTTATACGGCGAATTTATGTACAATACATAACCAATTAGTATATTTAATTTATCTTTCAAATTATTTGGTCCCTAATTTTGTCAATGTTGTAATTTATTATTTAGTTACGTATTATATTTAATTAACGTATTTACTTAAATACAAATACATGAATTTAAGGAATGAAATTCAATGCCTATTTAAAATAAATTATTCAAAAATTCATCGGTCAATATTGTTCGATATTAATTTTAATTACTGAATTTATCATTAATTTAAGGATTAATCAATTATTAATTAATAGCATTAATGTGTATTTCAAATTTAATTTTTTCAATTTAAAATATGTAATTTTCAACTTTGTTAATTTATATATCATCGGAATTGAATTTCATTAATAAATTAATAAATATAAATAAAATTTTGAAAGTAAAATATGTATTTAGCATAATTATTATTTAGTAAAATTTTATTAAATTTATAAATATTAAATATGTATTTGTTGTTTAATATTAACGTATATTTATTTGTTTTATACGTTTATTACTTTGTGTTACATATTTTTTATACGATGAATTTATGTACAATACACATCCAATTCGTATATTTAATTCATTTTTCAAATTACTGGGACCCTAATTTTGTGAATGTTTTTATTTATTATTTAGTTACAAATTATATTTAATTAAGGTATTTACTTAAATACAAATACATGAATTTAAGGAATGAAATTCAGTGCCTATTTAAAATAAATTATTCAAAAATTCATCGGTTAATATTGTTCAATATTAATTTTAATTACCAATTTTATCATTAATTTAAGCATTAATCAATTATTAATTAATAGCATTAATGTGTATTTCGAATTTAATTTTTTTGATTTAAAATATGTAATTTTCAACTTTGTTGATTTAAATATCATTGGAATTGAATTTAATTATTAAATTAATAAATATAAATAATATTTAAGAAATAAAATATGTATTGACCAAAATTATTATATAGTAGAATTTTATTAAATTTATAAATATTAAATATTTATTTGTTGTTTAATATTAACGTATATTTATTTATTTTATACGTTTATTATTTTGTGTTACATATTTCTTATACGATGAATTTATGTACATTACATAACCAATTCGTATATTTAATTCATTTTCCTAATTACTGGGTCCCTAATTTTGTGAATGTTTTAATTTATTATTTAGTTACAAATTATATTTAAGTAACGTATTTACTTAAATACAAATACATGAATTTATGGAATGAAATTCAATGCCAATTTAAAATAAAATATTAAAAAATTCATCGGCCAATATTGTTCAATATTAATTTTAATTACCGAATTTATCATTAATTTAAGGATTAATCATTTATTAATTAATAACACTAATGTGTATTTCAAATTTAATTTTTTTAATTTAAAATATGTAATTTTAAACTTTGTTAATTTAAATATCATAGGAATTGAATTTAATTAATAAATTAATAAATATAAATAATGTTTAAGAAATAAAATATGTATTGACCAAAATTATTATATAGTAAAATTTTATTAAATTTATAAATATTAAATATGCATTTGTTGTTTAATATTTACGTATTTTTATTTATTTTATACGTTTATTACTTTGTGTTACATATTTCTTATACGATGAATTTATGTACAATACATATCCAATTCGTATATTTAATTTACTTTTCTAATTACCGGGACCCTAATTTTGTCAATGTTCTTACTTATCATTTAGTTACAAATTAGATTTAATTAACGTATTTACTTAAATACAAATACATGAATTTGAGGAATGAAATTCTATGCCAATTAAAAACAAAATAATCATAAATTCTTCCGTTAATATTGTTCAATATTGATTTTAATTACCGAATTTATCATTAATTTAAGGATTAATCAATTATTAATTAATATCACTAATGTGTATTTCAAATTTAATTTTTTTAATTTAAAATATGTAATTTTCAACTTTGTTAATTTAAATATCATAGGAATTGAATTTAATTAATAAATTAATAAATATAAATAATTTTTAAGAAATAAAATATGTATTTACCAAAATATTATATAGTAAAATTTTATTAAATTTATAAATATTAAATATGCATTTGTTGTTTAATATTTACGTATTTTTATTTATTTTATATGTTTATTACCTTCTATTACATATTTTTTATACGCTGAAGTTATGTACAATACATAACCAATTCGTACATTTAACTTATTTTTCTAATTATTCGGTCCCCAATTTTGTCAATGTTTTAATTTATTATTTTGTTATCAAATTGTATTTAATTAACGTATTTACATAAATACAAATACATGAATTTATGGAAGGAAATTCAATGCCAATTTAATATAAAATATTCAAAAATTCATCGGTCAATATTGTTCGATATTAATTTTATTTACCGAATTTATCATTAATTTAAGCATTAATCAATTATTAATTAATAACACTAACGTGTACTTCGAATTTAATCTTTTTAATTTAAAACATGTAATTTTCAACTTTGTTAATTTAAATATCATAGGAATTGAATTTAATTAATAAATTATTAAATTTAAATAATGTTTAAGAAATAAAATATGTATAGACCAAAATTATTATATAGTAAAATTTTATTAAATTTATAAATATTTAATATGTATTTGTTGTTTAATTTTTACATTTATTTATTTATTTTATACGTATATTACTTTGTGTTACATATTTCTTATACGATGAATTTATGTACAATACATAACCAATTCGTATATTTAATTTATTTTTCAAATTATTTGGTCCCTAATTTTGTCAATGTTTTAATTTATTATTTTGTTATCAAATTGTATTTGATTAAAGTATTTACATAAATACAAATACATGAATTTATGGAAGGAAATTCATTGCCAATTTAATATAAAATATTCAAAAATTCATCGGTCAATATTGTTCAATATTAATTTTAATTACGAATTTATCATTAATTTAAGCATTAATCAAATATTAATTAATAGCTGTAATGTGTATTTCGAATCTAATTTTTTTAATTTATAATACGTAATTTTCAATTTTGTTAATTTATATATCATGGGAATTGAATTTCATTAATAAATTAATGAATATAAATAACATTTAGAAAGTAAAATATGTATTGAGCATAATTATTATATAGTAAAATTTCATTAAATTTATAAATATTTAATATGTATTTGTTGTTTAATTTTAACATTTATTTATTTATTTTATACTTTTATTACTTTGTGTTACATATTTCTTATACGGCGAATTTATGTACAATACATAACCAATTAGTATATTTAATTTATCTTTCAAATTATTTGGTCCCTAATTTTGTCAATGTTGTAATTTATTATTTAGTTACGTATTATATTTAATTAACGTATTTACTTAAATACAAATACATGAATTTAAGGAATGAAATTCAATGCCTATTTAAAATAAATTATTCAAAAATTCATCGGTCAATATTGTTCGATATTAATTTTAATTACTGAATTTATCATTAATTTAAGGATTAATCAATTATTAATTAATAGCATTAATGTGTATTTCAAATTTAATTTTTTCAATTTAAAATATGTAATTTTCAACTTTGTTAATTTATATATCATCGGAATTGAATTTCATTAATAAATTAATAAATATAAATAAAATTTTGAAAGTAAAATATGTATTTAGCATAATTATTATTTAGTAAAATTTTATTAAATTTATAAATATTAAATATGTATTTGTTGTTTAATATTAACGTATATTTATTTGTTTTATACGTTTATTACTTTGTGTTACATATTTTTTATACGATGAATTTATGTACAATACACATCCAATTCGTATATTTAATTCATTTTTCAAATTACTGGGACCCTAATTTTGTGAATGTTTTTATTTATTATTTAGTTACAAATTATATTTAATTAAGGTATTTACTTAAATACAAATACATGAATTTAAGGAATGAAATTCAGTGCCTATTTAAAATAAATTATTCAAAAATTCATCGGTTAATATTGTTCAATATTAATTTTAATTACCAATTTTATCATTAATTTAAGCATTAATCAATTATTAATTAATAGCATTAATGTGTATTTCGAATTTAATTTTTTTGATTTAAAATATGTAATTTTCAACTTTGTTGATTTAAATATCATTGGAATTGAATTTAATTATTAAATTAATAAATATAAATAATATTTAAGAAATAAAATATGTATTGACCAAAATTATTATATAGTAGAATTTTATTAAATTTATAAATATTAAATATTTATTTGTTGTTTAATATTAACGTATATTTATTTATTTTATACGTTTATTATTTTGTGTTACATATTTCTTATACGATGAATTTATGTACATTACATAACCAATTCGTATATTTAATTCATTTTCCTAATTACTGGGTCCCTAATTTTGTGAATGTTTTAATTTATTATTTAGTTACAAATTATATTTAAGTAACGTATTTACTTAAATACAAATACATGAATTTATGGAATGAAATTCAATGCCAATTTAAAATAAAATATTAAAAAATTCATCGGCCAATATTGTTCAATATTAATTTTAATTACCGAATTTATCATTAATTTAAGGATTAATCATTTATTAATTAATAACACTAATGTGTATTTCAAATTTAATTTTTTTAATTTAAAATATGTAATTTTAAACTTTGTTAATTTAAATATCATAGGAATTGAATTTAATTAATAAATTAATAAATATAAATAATGTTTAAGAAATAAAATATGTATTGACCAAAATTATTATATAGTAGAATTTTATTAAATTTATAAATATTAAATATGCATTTGTTGTTTAATATTTACGTATTTTTATTTATTTTATACGTTTATTACTTTGTGTTACATATTTCTTATACGATGAATTTATGTACAATACATATCCAATTCGTATATTTAATTTACTTTTCTAATTACCGGGACCCTAATTTTGTCAATGTTCTTACTTATCATTTAGTTACAAATTAGATTTAATTAACGTATTTACTTAAATACAAATACATGAATTTGAGGAATGAAATTCTATGCCAATTAAAAACAAAATAATCATAAATTCTTCCGTTAATATTGTTCAATATTGATTTTAATTACCGAATTTATCATTAATTTAAGGATTAATCAATTATTAATTAATATCACTAATGTGTATTTCAAATTTAATTTTTTTAATTTAAAATATGTAATTTTCAACTTTGTTAATTTAAATATCATAGGAATTGAATTTAATTAATAAATTAATAAATATAAATAATTTTTAAGAAATAAAATATGTATTTACCAAAATATTATATAGTAAAATTTTATTAAATTTATAAATATTAAATATGCATTTGTTGTTTAATATTTACGTATTTTTATTTATTTTATATGTTTATTACCTTCTATTACATATTTTTTATACGCTGAAGTTATGTACAATACATAACCAATTCGTACATTTAACTTATTTTTCTAATTATTCGGTCCCCAATTTTGTCAATGTTTTAATTTATTATTTTGTTATCAAATTGTATTTAATTAACGTATTTACATAAATACAAATACATGAATTTATGGAAGGAAATTCAATGCCAATTTAATATAAAATATTCAAAAATTCATCGGTCAATATTGTTCGATATTAATTTTATTTACCGAATTTATCATTAATTTAAGCATTAATCAATTATTAATTAATAACACTAACGTGTACTTCGAATTTAATCTTTTTAATTTAAAACATGTAATTTTCAACTTTGTTAATTTAAATATCATAGGAATTGAATTTAATTAATAAATTATTAAATTTAAATAATGTTTAAGAAATAAAATATGTATAGACCAAAATTATTATATAGTAAAATTTTATTAAATTTATAAATATTTAATATGTATTTGTTGTTTAATTTTTACATTTATTTATTTATTTTATACGTATATTACTTTGTGTTACATATTTCTTATACGATGAATTTATGTACAATACATAACCAATTCGTATATTTAATTTATTTTTCAAATTATTTGGTCCCTAATTTTGTCAATGTTTTAATTTATTATTTTGTTATCAAATTGTATTTGATTAAAGTATTTACATAAATACAAATACATGAATTTATGGAAGGAAATTCATTGCCAATTTAATATAAAATATTCAAAAATTCATCGGTCAATATTGTTCAATATTAATTTTAATTACGAATTTATCATTAATTTAAGCATTAATCAAATATTAATTAATAGCTGTAATGTGTATTTCGAATCTAATTTTTTTAATTTATAATACGTAATTTTCAATTTTGTTAATTTATATATCATGGGAATTGAATTTCATTAATAAATTAATGAATATAAATAACATTTAGAAAGTAAAATATGTATTGAGCATAATTATTATATAGTAAAATTTCATTAAATTTATAAATATTTAATATGTATTTGTTGTTTAATTTTAACATTTATTTATTTATTTTATACTTTTATTACTTTGTGTTACATATTTCTTATACGGCGAATTTATGTACAATACATAACCAATTAGTATATTTAATTTATCTTTCAAATTATTTGGTCCCTAATTTTGTCAATGTTGTAATTTATTATTTAGTTACGTATTATATTTAATTAACGTATTTACTTAAATACAAATACATGAATTTAAGGAATGAAATTCAATGCCTATTTAAAATAAATTATTCAAAAATTCATCGGTCAATATTGTTCGATATTAATTTTAATTACTGAATTTATCATTAATTTAAGGATTAATCAATTATTAATTAATAGCATTAATGTGTATTTCAAATTTAATTTTTTCAATTTAAAATATGTAATTTTCAACTTTGTTAATTTATATATCATCGGAATTGAATTTCATTAATAAATTAATAAATATAAATAAAATTTTGAAAGTAAAATATGTATTTAGCATAATTATTATTTAGTAAAATTTTATTAAATTTATAAATATTAAATATGTATTTGTTGTTTAATATTAACGTATATTTATTTGTTTTATACGTTTATTACTTTGTGTTACATATTTTTTATACGATGAATTTATGTACAATACACATCCAATTCGTATATTTAATTCATTTTTCAAATTACTGGGACCCTAATTTTGTGAATGTTTTTATTTATTATTTAGTTACAAATTATATTTAATTAAGGTATTTACTTAAATACAAATACATGAATTTAAGGAATGAAATTCAGTGCCTATTTAAAATAAATTATTCAAAAATTCATCGGTTAATATTGTTCAATATTAATTTTAATTACCAATTTTATCATTAATTTAAGCATTAATCAATTATTAATTAATAGCATTAATGTGTATTTCGAATTTAATTTTTTTGATTTAAAATATGTAATTTTCAACTTTGTTGATTTAAATATCATTGGAATTGAATTTAATTATTAAATTAATAAATATAAATAATATTTAAGAAATAAAATATGTATTGACCAAAATTATTATATAGTAGAATTTTATTAAATTTATAAATATTAAATATTTATTTGTTGTTTAATATTAACGTATATTTATTTATTTTATACGTTTATTATTTTGTGTTACATATTTCTTATACGATGAATTTATGTACATTACATAACCAATTCGTATATTTAATTCATTTTCCTAATTACTGGGTCCCTAATTTTGTGAATGTTTTAATTTATTATTTAGTTACAAATTATATTTAAGTAACGTATTTACTTAAATACAAATACATGAATTTATGGAATGAAATTCAATGCCAATTTAAAATAAAATATTAAAAAATTCATCGGCCAATATTGTTCAATATTAATTTTAATTACCGAATTTATCATTAATTTAAGGATTAATCATTTATTAATTAATAACACTAATGTGTATTTCAAATTTAATTTTTTTAATTTAAAATATGTAATTTTAAACTTTGTTAATTTAAATATCATAGGAATTGAATTTAATTAATAAATTAATAAATATAAATAATGTTTAAGAAATAAAATATGTATTGACCAAAATTATTATATAGTAAAATTTTATTAAATTTATAAATATTAAATATGCATTTGTTGTTTAATATTTACGTATTTTTATTTATTTTATACGTTTATTACTTTGTGTTACATATTTCTTATACGATGAATTTATGTACAATACATATCCAATTCGTATATTTAATTTACTTTTCTAATTACCGGGACCCTAATTTTGTCAATGTTCTTACTTATCATTTAGTTACAAATTAGATTTAATTAACGTATTTACTTAAATACAAATACATGAATTTGAGGAATGAAATTCTATGCCAATTAAAAACAAAATAATCATAAATTCTTCCGTTAATATTGTTCAATATTGATTTTAATTACCGAATTTATCATTAATTTAAGGATTAATCAATTATTAATTAATATCACTAATGTGTATTTCAAATTTAATTTTTTTAATTTAAAATATGTAATTTTCAACTTTGTTAATTTAAATATCATAGGAATTGAATTTAATTAATAAATTAATAAATATAAATAATTTTTAAGAAATAAAATATGTATTTACCAAAATATTATATAGTAAAATTTTATTAAATTTATAAATATTAAATATGCATTTGTTGTTTAATATTTACGTATTTTTATTTATTTTATATGTTTATTACCTTCTATTACATATTTTTTATACGCTGAAGTTATGTACAATACATAACCAATTCGTACATTTAACTTATTTTTCTAATTATTCGGTCCCCAATTTTGTCAATGTTTTAATTTATTATTTTGTTATCAAATTGTATTTAATTAACGTATTTACATAAATACAAATACATGAATTTATGGAAGGAAATTCAATGCCAATTTAATATAAAATATTCAAAAATTCATCGGTCAATATTGTTCGATATTAATTTTATTTACCGAATTTATCATTAATTTAAGCATTAATCAATTATTAATTAATAACACTAACGTGTACTTCGAATTTAATCTTTTTAATTTAAAACATGTAATTTTCAACTTTGTTAATTTAAATATCATAGGAATTGAATTTAATTAATAAATTATTAAATTTAAATAATGTTTAAGAAATAAAATATGTATAGACCAAAATTATTATATAGTAAAATTTTATTAAATTTATAAATATTTAATATGTATTTGTTGTTTAATTTTTACATTTATTTATTTATTTTATACGTATATTACTTTGTGTTACATATTTCTTATACGATGAATTTATGTACAATACATAACCAATTCGTATATTTAATTTATTTTTCAAATTATTTGGTCCCTAATTTTGTCAATGTTTTAATTTATTATTTTGTTATCAAATTGTATTTGATTAAAGTATTTACATAAATACAAATACATGAATTTATGGAAGGAAATTCATTGCCAATTTAATATAAAATATTCAAAAATTCATCGGTCAATATTGTTCAATATTAATTTTAATTACGAATTTATCATTAATTTAAGCATTAATCAAATATTAATTAATAGCTGTAATGTGTATTTCGAATCTAATTTTTTTAATTTATAATACGTAATTTTCAATTTTGTTAATTTATATATCATGGGAATTGAATTTCATTAATAAATTAATGAATATAAATAACATTTAGAAAGTAAAATATGTATTGAGCATAATTATTATATAGTAAAATTTCATTAAATTTATAAATATTTAATATGTATTTGTTGTTTAATTTTAACATTTATTTATTTATTTTATACTTTTATTACTTTGTGTTACATATTTCTTATACGGCGAATTTATGTACAATACATAACCAATTAGTATATTTAATTTATCTTTCAAATTATTTGGTCCCTAATTTTGTCAATGTTGTAATTTATTATTTAGTTACGTATTATATTTAATTAACGTATTTACTTAAATACAAATACATGAATTTAAGGAATGAAATTCAATGCCTATTTAAAATAAATTATTCAAAAATTCATCGGTCAATATTGTTCGATATTAATTTTAATTACTGAATTTATCATTAATTTAAGGATTAATCAATTATTAATTAATAGCATTAATGTGTATTTCAAATTTAATTTTTTCAATTTAAAATATGTAATTTTCAACTTTGTTAATTTATATATCATCGGAATTGAATTTCATTAATAAATTAATAAATATAAATAAAATTTTGAAAGTAAAATATGTATTTAGCATAATTATTATTTAGTAAAATTTTATTAAATTTATAAATATTAAATATGTATTTGTTTTTTAATATTAACGTATATTTATTTGTTTTATACGTTTATTACTTTGTGTTACATATTTTTTATACGATGAATTTATGTACAATACACATCCAATTCGTATATTTAATTCATTTTTCAAATTACTGGGACCCTAATTTTGTGAATGTTTTTATTTATTATTTAGTTACAAATTATATTTAATTAAGGTATTTACTTAAATACAAATACATGAATTTAAGGAATGAAATTCAGTGCCTATTTAAAATAAATTATTCAAAAATTCATCGGTTAATATTGTTCAATATTAATTTTAATTACCAATTTTATCATTAATTTAAGCATTAATCAATTATTAATTAATAGCATTAATGTGTATTTCGAATTTAATTTTTTTGATTTAAAATATGTAATTTTCAACTTTGTTGATTTAAATATCATTGGAATTGAATTTAATTATTAAATTAATAAATATAAATAATATTTAAGAAATAAAATATGTATTGACCAAAATTATTATATAGTAGAATTTTATTAAATTTATAAATATTAAATATTTATTTGTTGTTTAATATTAACGTATATTTATTTATTTTATACGTTTATTATTTTGTGTTACATATTTCTTATACGATGAATTTATGTACATTACATAACCAATTCGTATATTTAATTCATTTTCCTAATTACTGGGTCCCTAATTTTGTGAATGTTTTAATTTATTATTTAGTTACAAATTATATTTAAGTAACGTATTTACTTAAATACAAATACATGAATTTATGGAATGAAATTCAATGCCAATTTAAAATAAAATATTAAAAAATTCATCGGCCAATATTGTTCAATATTAATTTTAATTACCGAATTTATCATTAATTTAAGGATTAATCATTTATTAATTAATAACACTAATGTGTATTTCAAATTTAATTTTTTTAATTTAAAATATGTAATTTTCAACTTTGTTGATTTAAATATCATTGGAATTGAATTTAATTATTAAATTAATAAATATAAATAATGTTTAAGAAATAAAATATGTATTGACCAAAATTATTATATAGTAGAATTTTATTAAATTTATAAATATTAAATATTTATTTGTTGTTTAATATTAACGTATATTTATTTATTTTATACGTTTATTATTTTGTGTTACATATTTCTTATACGATGAATTTATGTACATTACATAACCAATTCGTATATTTAATTCATTTTCCTAATTACTGGGTCCCTAATTTTGTGAATGTTTTAATTTATTATTTAGTTACAAATTATATTTAAGTAACGTATTTACTTAAATACAAATACATGAATTTATGGAATGAAATTCAATGCCAATTTAAAATAAAATATTAAAAAATTCATCGGCCAATATTGTTCAATATTAATTTTAATTACCGAATTTATCATTAATTTAAGGATTAATCATTTATTAATTAATAACACTAATGTGTATTTCAAATTTAATTTTTTTAATTTAAAATATGTAATTTTCAACTTTGTTAATTTAAATATCATAGGAATTGAATTTAATTAATAAATTAATAAATATAAATAATGTTTAAGAAATAAAATATGTATTGACCAAAATTATTATATAGTAAAATTTTATTAAATTTATAAATATTAAATATGCATTTGTTGTTTAATATTTACGTATTTTTATTTATTTTATACGTTTATTACTTTGTGTTAAATATTTCTTATACGATGAATTTATGTACAATACATATCCAATTCGTATATTTAATTTACTTTTCTAATTACCGGGACCCTAATTTTGTCAATGTTCTTACTTATCATTTAGTTACAAATTAGATTTAATTAACGTATTTACTTAAATACAAATACATGAATTTGAGGAATGAAATTCTATGCCAATTAAAAACAAAATAATCATAAATTCTTCCGTTAATATTGTTCAATATTGATTTTAATTACCGAATTTATCATTAATTTAAGGATTAATCAATTATTAATTAATATCACTAATGTGTATTTCAAATTTAATTTTTTTAATTTAAAATATGTAATTTTCAACTTTGTTAATTTAAATATCATAGGAATTGAATTTAATTAATAAATTAATAAATATAAATAATGTTTAAGAAATAAAATATGTATTGACCAAAATTATTATATAGTAAAATTTTATTAAATTTATAAATATTAAATATGCATTTGTTGTTTAATATTTACGTATTTTTATTTATTTTATACGTTTATTACTTTGTGTTACATATTTCTTATACGATGAATTTATGTACAATACATATCCAATTCGTATATTTAATTTACTTTTCTAATTACCGGGACCCTAATTTTGTCAATGTTTTTACTTATCATTTAGTTACAAATTAGATTTAATTAACGTATTTACTTAAATACAAATACATGAATTTGAGGAATGAAATTCTATGCCAATTAAAAACAAAATAATCATAAATTCTTCCGTTAATATTGTTCAATATTAATTTTAATTACCGAATTTATCATTAATTTAAGGATTAATCAATTATTAATTAATAGCATTAATGTGTATTTCAAATTTAATTTTTTCAATTTAAAATATGTAATTTTCAACTTTGTTAATTTAAATATCATGGGAATTGAATTTCATTAATAAATTAATAAATATAAATAATGTTTAAGAAATAAAATATGTATAGACCAAAATTATTATATAGTAAAATTTTATTAAATTTATAAATATTAAATATGCATTTGTTGTTTAATATTTACGTATTTTTATTTATTTTGTACGTTTATTACTTTGTGCTACATATTTCTTATACGATAAATTTATGTACAATACATAACCAATTCGTATATTTAATTCATTTTTCTAATTACTGGGACCCTAATTTTGTGAATGTTTTAATTTATTATTTAGTTACAAATTATATTTAATCAAGGTATTTACTTAAATACAAATACATGAATTTAAGGAATGAAATTCAGTGCCTATTTAAAAAAAATTATTCAAAAATTCATCGGTTAATATTGTTCAATATTAATTTTAAATACCTATTTTATCATTAATTTAAGCATTAATCAATTATTAATTAATAGCATTAATGTATATTTCGTATTTAATTTTTTTAATTTATAATATGTAATTTTCAACTTTGTTAATTTATATATCATGGGAATTGAATTTCATTAATAAATTAATAAATATAAATAACATTTAGAAAGTATAATATGTATTGAGCATAATTATTATATAGTAAAATTTCATTAAATTTATAAATATTTAATATGTATTTGTTGTTTGATATTTACATTTATTTATTTATTTTATACGTTTATTACTTTGTGTTACATATTTCTTATACGATGAATTTATGTACAATACATATCCAATTCGTATATTTAATTTACTTTTCTAATTATTTGGTTCCTAATTTGGTCAATGTTTTAATTGATTATTTAGTTATAAATTATATTTAATTAACGTATTTACTTAAATACAAATACATGAAATTAAGGAATGAAATTCAATGCCTATTTACAATAAATTATTCAAACATTCATCGGTTAGTATAGTTCGATATTAATTTTAATTACCGAATTTAACATTAATTTAAGGATTAATCAATTATTAATTAATAACATTAATGTGTATTTCAAATTTAATTTTTTCAATTTAAAATATGTAATTTTCAACTTTGTTAATTTATATATCATGGGAATTGAATTTCATTAATAAATTAATAAATATAAATAACATTTAGAAAGTAAAATATGTATTGAGCATAATTATTATATAGTAAAATTTCATTAAATTTATAAATATTTAATATGTATTTGTTGTTTAATATTTACATTTATTTATTTATTTTATACGTTTATTGCTTTGTGTTACATATTTCTTATACGATGAATTTACGTACAATACATATCCAATTCGTATATTTAATATACTCTTCTAATTATTTGGTTCCTAATTTTGTGAATGTTTTTATTTATTATTTAGTTACAAATTATATTTAATTAACGTATTTACTTAAATACAGATACATGAATTTAAGGATAGAAATTCAATGCCAATTTAGAATAAAATATTCAATTATTCTGCGGTTAAAATTCTTCGATATTAATTTTAATTACGGAATTTACCATCAATTTAAGGATTAATCAATTATTAATTAATAGCATTAATGTATATTTCGTATTTAATTTTTCTAATTTATAATATGTAATTTCCAACTTTGTTAATTTAAATATCCTAGGAATTGAATTTCATTAATAAATTAATAAATATAAAATATGTATTGACCAAAATTATTATATAGTAAAATTTTATTAAATTTATAAATATTTAATATGTATTTGTTGTTTAATATTTACGTATATTTATTTATTTTATACGTTTATTACTTTGTGTTACATATTTCTTATACGATGAATTTATGTACAATACACATCCAATTCGTATATTTTATTCATTTTTCTAATTACTGGGACCCTAATTTTGTGAATGTTTTAATTTATTATTTAGTTACAAATTATATTTAATCAAGGTATTTACTTAAATACAAATACATGAATTTAAGGAATGAAATTCAGTGCCTATTTAAAATAAATTATTCAAAAATTCATCGGTCAATATTGTTCAATATTAATTTTAATTACCGAATTTATCAATAATTTAAGGATTAATCAATTATTAATTAATAGCATTAATGTGTATTTCGAATTTAATTTTTTTAATTTAAAATATGTAATTTTAAACTTTGTTAATTTAAATATCATAGGAATTGAATTTAATTAATAAATTATTAAATATAAATAATGTTTAAGAAATAAAATATGTATAGACCAAAATTATTATATAGTAAAATTTTATTAAATTTATAAATATTAAATATGCATTTGTTGTTTAATATTTACGTATTTTTATTTATTTTGTACGTTTATTACTTTGTGTTACATATTTCTTATACGATGAATTTATGTACAATACATATCCAATTCGTATATTTAATTTACTTTTCTAATTACCGGGACCCTAATTTTGTCAATGTTTTTACTTATCATTTAGTTACAAATTAGATTTAATTAACGTATTTACTTAAATACAAATACATGAATTTGAGGAATGAAATTCTATGCCAATTAAAAACAAAATAATCATAAATTCTTCCGTTAATATTGTTCAATATTAATTTTAATTACCGAATTTATCATTAATTTAAGGATTAATCAATTATTAATTAATAGCATTAATGTGTATTTCAAATTTAATTTTTTCAATTTAAAATATGTAATTTTCAACTTTGTTAATTTAAATATCATGGGAATTGAATTTCATTAATAAATTAATAAATATAAATAATGTTTAAGAAATAAAATATGTATAGACCAAAATTATTATATAGTAAAATTTTATTAAATTTATAAATATTAAATATGCATTTGTTGTTTAATATTTACGTATTTTTATTTATTTTGTACGTTTATTACTTTGTGCTACATATTTCTTATACGATAAATTTATGTACAATACATAACCAATTCGTATATTTAATTCATTTTTCAAATTACTGGGACCCTAATTTTGTGAATGTTTTTATTTATTATTTAGTTACAAATTATATTTAATTAAGGTATTTACTTAAATACAAATACATGAATTTAAGGAATGAAATTCAGTGCCTATTTAAAATAAATTATTCAAAAATTCATCGGTTAATATTGTTCAATATTAATTGTAATTACCAATTTTATCATTAATTTAAGCATTAATCAATTATTAATTAATAGCATTAATGTGTATTTCGAATTTAATTTTTTTGATTTAAAATATGTAATTTTCAACTTTGTTGATTTAAATATCATTGGAATTGAATTTAATTATTAAATTAATAAATATAAATAATATTTAAGAAATAAAATATGTATTGACCAAAATTATTATATAGTAAAATTTTATTAAATTTATAAATATTTAATATGTATTTGTTGTTTAATATTTACGTATATTTATTTATTTTATACGTTTATTACTTTGTGTTACATATTTCTTATACGATGAATTTATGTACAATACACATCCAATTCGTATATTTTATTCATTTTTCTAATTACTGGGACCCTAATTTTGTGAATGTTTTAATTTATTATTTAGTTACAAATTATATTTAATCAAGGTATTTACTTAAATACAAATACATGAATTTAAGGAATGAAATTCAGTGCCTATTTAAAATAAATTATTCAAAAATTCATCGGTCAATATTGTTCAATATTAATTTTAATTACCGAATTTATCAATAATTTAAGGATTAATCAATTATTAATTAATAGCATTAATGTGTATTTCGAATTTAATCTTTTTAATTTAAAATATGTACTTTTCAACTTTGTTAATTTAAATATCATAGGAATTGAATTTAATTAATAAATTATTAAATATAAATAATGTTTAAGAAATAAAATATGTATAGACCAAAATTATTATATAGTAAAATTTTATTAAATTTATAAATATTAAATATGCATTTGTTGTTTAATATTTACGTATTTTTATTTATTTTGTACGTTTATTACTTTGTGTTACATATTTCTTATACGATGAATTTATGTGCAATACATAACCAATTCGTATATTTAATTTATTTTTCAAATTATTTGGTCCCTAATTTTGTCAATGTTTTAATTTATTATTTTGTTATCAAATTGTATTTAATTAACGTATTTACATAAATACAAATACATGAGTTTTTGGAAGGAAATTCAATGCCAATTCAATATAAAATATTCAAAAATTCATCGGTCAATTCTTATTTTTCGATATTAATTTTAATTACCGAATTTATCATTAATTTAAGGATTAATCAATTATTAATTAATAGCATTAATGTGTATTTCAAATTTAATCTTTTTAATTCAAAACATGTAATTTTCAACTTTGTTAATTTAAATATCATAGGAATTGAATTTAATAAATAAATTATTAAATTTAAATAATGTTTAAGAAATAAAATATGTATAGACCAAAATTATTATATAGTAAAATTTTATTAAATTTATAAATATTTAATATGTATTTGTTGTTTAATTTTTACATTTATTTATTTATTTTATACATATATTACTTTGTGTTACATATTTCTTATACGATGAATTTATGTACAATACATAACCAATTCGTATATTTAATTTATTTTTCAAATTATTTGGTCCCTAATTTTGTCAATGTTTTAATTGATTATTTTGTTATAAATTATATTTAATTAACGTATTTACTTAAATACAAATACATGAAATTAAGGAATGAAATTCAATGCCTATTTACAATAAATTATTCAAACATTCATCGGTTAGTATAGTTCGATATTAATTTTAATTACCGAATTTAACATTAATTTAAGGATTAATCAATTATTAATTAATAACATTAATGTGTATTTCAAATTTAATTTTTTCAATTTAAAATATGTAATTTTCAACTTTGTTAATTTATATATCATGGGAATTGAATTTCATTAATAAATTAATAAATATAAATAACATTTAGAAAGTAAAATATGTATTGAGCATAATTATTATATAGTAAAATTTCATTAAATTTATAAATATTTAATATGTATTTGTTGTTTAATATTTACATTTATTTATTTATTTTATACGTTTATTGCTTTGTGTTACATATTTCTTATACGATGAATTTACGTACAATACATATCCAATTCGTATATTTAATATACTCTTCTAATTATTTGGTTCCTAATTTTGTGAATGTTTTTATTTATTATTTAGTTACAAATTATATTTAATTAACGTATTTACTTAAATACAGATACATGAATTTAAGGATAGAAATTCAATGCCAATTTAGAATAAAATATTCAATTATTCTGCGGTTAAAATTCTTCGATATTAATTTTAATTACGGAATTTACCATCAATTTAAGGATTAATCAATTATTAATTAATAGCATTAATGTATATTTCGTATTTAATTTTTCTAATTTATAATATGTAATTTCCAACTTTGTTAATTTAAATATCCTAGGAATTGAATTTCATTAATAAATTAATAAATATAAAATATGTATTGACCAAAATTATTATATAGTAAAATTTTATTAAATTTATAAATATTTAATATGTATTTGTTGTTTAATATTTACGTATATTTATTTATTTTATACGTTTATTACTTTGTGTTACATATTTCTTATACGATGAATTTATGTACAATACACATCCAATTCGTATATTTTATTCATTTTTCTAATTACTGGGACCCTAATTTTGTGAATGTTTTAATTTATTATTTAGTTACAAATTATATTTAATCAAGGTATTTACTTAAATACAAATACATGAATTTAAGGAATGAAATTCAGTGCCTATTTAAAATAAATTATTCAAAAATTCATCGGTCAATATTGTTCAATATTAATTTTAATTACCGAATTTATCAATAATTTAAGGATTAATCAATTATTAATTAATAGCATTAATGTGTATTTCGAATTTAATTTTTTTAATTTAAAATATGTAATTTTAAACTTTGTTAATTTAAATATCATAGGAATTGAATTTAATTAATAAATTATTAAATATAAATAATGTTTAAGAAATAAAATATGTATAGACCAAAATTATTATATAGTAAAATTTTATTAAATTTATAAATATTAAATATGCATTTGTTGTTTAATATTTACGTATTTTTATTTATTTTGTACGTTTATTACTTTGTGTTACATATTTCTTATACGATGAATTTATGTACAATACATATCCAATTCGTATATTTAATTTACTTTTCTAATTACCGGGACCCTAATTTTGTCAATGTTTTTACTTATCATTTAGTTACAAATTAGATTTAATTAACGTATTTACTTAAATACAAATACATGAATTTGAGGAATGAAATTCTATGCCAATTAAAAACAAAATAATCATAAATTCTTCCGTTAATATTGTTCAATATTAATTTTAATTACCGAATTTATCATTAATTTAAGGATTAATCAATTATTAATTAATAGCATTAATGTGTATTTCAAATTTAATTTTTTCAATTTAAAATATGTAATTTTCAACTTTGTTAATTTAAATATCATGGGAATTGAATTTCATTAATAAATTAATAAATATAAATAATGTTTAAGAAATAAAATATGTATAGACCAAAATTATTATATAGTAAAATTTTATTAAATTTATAAATATTAAATATGCATTTGTTGTTTAATATTTACGTATTTTTATTTATTTTGTACGTTTATTACTTTGTGCTACATATTTCTTATACGATAAATTTATGTACAATACATAACCAATTCGTATATTTAATTCATTTTTCAAATTACTGGGACCCTAATTTTGTGAATGTTTTTATTTATTATTTAGTTACAAATTATATTTAATTAAGGTATTTACTTAAATACAAATACATGAATTTAAGGAATGAAATTCAGTGCCTATTTAAAATAAATTATTCAAAAATTCATCGGTTAATATTGTTCAATATTAATTGTAATTACCAATTTTATCATTAATTTAAGCATTAATCAATTATTAATTAATAGCATTAATGTGTATTTCGAATTTAATTTTTTTGATTTAAAATATGTAATTTTCAACTTTGTTGATTTAAATATCATTGGAATTGAATTTAATTATTAAATTAATAAATATAAATAATATTTAAGAAATAAAATATGTATTGACCAAAATTATTATATAGTAAAATTTTATTAAATTTATAAATATTTAATATGTATTTGTTGTTTAATATTTACGTATATTTATTTATTTTATACGTTTATTACTTTGTGTTACATATTTCTTATACGATGAATTTATGTACAATACACATCCAATTCGTATATTTTATTCATTTTTCTAATTACTGGGACCCTAATTTTGTGAATGTTTTAATTTATTATTTAGTTACAAATTATATTTAATCAAGGTATTTACTTAAATACAAATACATGAATTTAAGGAATGAAATTCAGTGCCTATTTAAAATAAATTATTCAAAAATTCATCGGTCAATATTGTTCAATATTAATTTTAATTACCGAATTTATCAATAATTTAAGGATTAATCAATTATTAATTAATAGCATTAATGTGTATTTCGAATTTAATCTTTTTAATTTAAAATATGTACTTTTCAACTTTGTTAATTTAAATATCATAGGAATTGAATTTAATTAATAAATTATTAAATATAAATAATGTTTAAGAAATAAAATATGTATAGACCAAAATTATTATATAGTAAAATTTTATTAAATTTATAAATATTAAATATGCATTTGTTGTTTAATATTTACGTATTTTTATTTATTTTGTACGTTTATTACTTTGTGTTACATATTTCTTATACGATGAATTTATGTGCAATACATAACCAATTCGTATATTTAATTTATTTTTCAAATTATTTGGTCCCTAATTTTGTCAATGTTTTAATTTATTATTTTGTTATCAAATTGTATTTAATTAACGTATTTACATAAATACAAATACATGAGTTTTTGGAAGGAAATTCAATGCCAATTCAATATAAAATATTCAAAAATTCATCGGTCAATTCTTATTGTTCGATATTAATTTTAATTATCGAATTTATCATTAATTTAAGCATTAATCAATTATTAATTAATAGCATTAATGTGTATTTCGAATTTAATCTTTTTAATTTAAAATATGTAATTTCCAACTTTGTTAATTTAAATATCATGGGAATTGAATTACATTAATAAAATAAAAAATATAAATAATGTTTAAGAAATAAAATATGTATAGACCAAAATTATTATATAGTAAACTTTTATTAAATTTATAAATATTAAATATTTATTTGTTGTTTAATATTTACGTATATTTATTTATTTTATACGTTTATTACTTTGTGTTACATATTTCTTATACGATGAATTTACGTACAATACATATCCAATTCGTATATTTAATATACTCTTCTAATTATTTGGTTCCTAATTTTGTTAATGTTTTAGTTTATTATTTAGTTACAAATTATATTTAATTAACGTATTTACTTAAATACAGATACATGAATTTAAGGATAGAAATTCAATGCCAATTTAAAATAAAATATTCAATTATTCAGCGGTTAAAATTCTTCGATATTAATTTTAATTACGGAATTTACCATCAATTTAAGGATTAATCAATTATTAATTAATAGCATTAATGTATATTTCGTATTTAATTTTTCTAATTTATAATATGTAATTTCCAACTTTGTTAATTTAAATATCATAGGAATTGAATTTCATTAATAAATTAATAAATATAAATAATGTTTTGAGAAATAAAATATGTATTGACCAAAATTATTATATAGTAAAATTTTATTAAATTTATAAATATTAAATATGTATTTGTTGTTTAATATTTACGTATATTTATTTATTTTGTATGTTTATTACTTTGTGTTACATATTTCTTATACGATGGATTTATGTACAATACATAACCAATTCGTATATTTAATTTATTTTTCAAATTATTTGGTCCCTAATTTTGTCAATGTTTTAATTTATTATTTTGTTATCAAATTGTATTTAATTAACGTATTTACATAAATACAAATACATGAATTTATGGAAGGAAATTCAATGCCAATTAAAAATAAAATATTCAATTATTCTGCGGTTAAAATTCTTCGATATTAATTTTAATTACGGCATTTACCATCAATTTAAGCATTAATTAAATATTAATTAATAGCTTTAATGTGTATTTCGAATCTAATTTTTTTAATTTATAATACGTAATTTTCAACTTTGTTAATTTATATATCATGGGAGTTGAATTTCATTAATAAATTAATAAATATAAATAACATTTAGAAAGTAAAATATGTATTGAGCAAAATTATTATATTGTAAAATTTCATTAAATTTATAAATATTTAATATGTATTTGTTGTTTAATTTTTACATTTATTTATTTATTTTATACTTTTATTACTTTGTGTTACATATTTCTTATACGCTGAATTTATGTACAATGCATAACCAATTAGTATATTTAATTTATTTTTCAAATTATTTGGTCCCTAATTTTGTCAATGTTGTAATTTATTATTTAGTTACGAATTATATTTAATTAACGTATTTACTTAAATACAAATACATGAATGTAAGGAATGAAATTCAATGCCTATTTAAAATAAATGATTCAAAAATTCATCGGTCAATATTGTTCGATATTAATTTTAATTACCGAATTTATCATTAATTTAAGGATTCATCAATTATTAATTAATAGCATTAATGTGTATTTCAAATTTAATTTTTTCAATTTAAAATATGTAATTTTCAACTTTGTTAATTTAAATATCATAGGAATTGAATTTAATTAATAAATTAATAAATATAAATAATGTTTAAGAAATAAAATATGTATTGACCAAAATTATTATATAGTAAAATTTTATTAAATTTATAAATATTAAATATGCATTTGTTGTTTAATATTTACGTATTTTTATTTATTTTATACGTTTATTACTTTGTGTTACATATTTCTTATACGATGAATTTATGTACAATACATATCCAATTCGTATATTTAATTTACTTTTCTAATTACCGGGACCCTAATTTTGTCAATGTTTTTACTTATCATTTAGTTACAAATTAGATTTAATTAACGTATTTACTTAAATACAAATACATGAATTTGAGGAATGAAATTCTATGCCAATTAAAAACAAAATAATCATAAATTCTTCCGTTAATATTGTTCAATATTAATTTTAATTACCGAATTTATCATTAATTTAAGGATTAATCAATTATTAATTAATAGCATTAATGTGTATTTCAAATTTAATTTTTTCAATTTAAAATATGTAATTTTCAACTTTGTTAATTTAAATATCATGGGAATTGAATTTCATTAATAAATTAATAAATATAAATAATGTTTAAGAAATAAAATATGTATAGACCAAAATTATTATATAGTAAAATTTTATTAAATTTATAAATATTAAATATGCATTTGTTGTTTAATATTTACGTATTTTTATTTATTTTGTACGTTTATTACTTTGTGCTACATATTTCTTATACGATAAATTTATGTACAATACATAACCAATTCGTATATTTAATTCATTTTTCTAATTACTGGGACCCTAATTTTGTGAATGTTTTAATTTATTATTTAGTTACAAATTATATTTAATCAAGGTATTTACTTAAATACAAATACATGAATTTAAGGAATGAAATTCAGTGCCTATTTAAAAAAAATTATTCAAAAATTCATCGGTTAATATTGTTCAATATTAATTTTAAATACCTATTTTATCATTAATTTAAGCATTAATCAATTATTAATTAATAGCATTAATGTATATTTCGTATTTAATTTTTTTAATTTATAATATGTAATTTTCAACTTTGTTAATTTATATATCATGGGAATTGAATTTCATTAATAAATTAATAAATATAAATAACATTTAGAAAGTATAATATGTATTGAGCATAATTATTATATAGTAAAATTTCATTAAATTTATAAATATTTAATATGTATTTGTTGTTTGATATTTACATTTATTTATTTATTTTATACGTTTATTACTTTGTGTTACATATTTCTTATACGATGAATTTATGTACAATACATATCCAATTCGTATATTTAATTTACTTTTCTAATTATTTGGTTCCTAATTTGGTCAATGTTTTAATTGATTATTTAGTTATAAATTATATTTAATTAACGTATTTACTTAAATACAAATACATGAAATTAAGGAATGAAATTCAATGCCTATTTACAATAAATTATTCAAACATTCATCGGTTAGTATAGTTCGATATTAATTTTAATTACCGAATTTAACATTAATTTAAGGATTAATCAATTATTAATTAATAACATTAATGTGTATTTCAAATTTAATTTTTTCAATTTAAAATATGTAATTTTCAACTTTGTTAATTTATATATCATGGGAATTGAATTTCATTAATAAATTAATAAATATAAATAACATTTAGAAAGTAAAATATGTATTGAGCATAATTATTATATAGTAAAATTTCATTAAATTTATAAATATTTAATATGTATTTGTTGTTTAATATTTACATTTATTTATTTATTTTATACGTTTATTGCTTTGTGTTACATATTTCTTATACGATGAATTTACGTACAATACATATCCAATTCGTATATTTAATATACTCTTCTAATTATTTGGTTCCTAATTTTGTGAATGTTTTTATTTATTATTTAGTTACAAATTATATTTAATTAACGTATTTACTTAAATACAGATACATGAATTTAAGGATAGAAATTCAATGCCAATTTAGAATAAAATATTCAATTATTCTGCGGTTAAAATTCTTCGATATTAATTTTAATTACGGAATTTACCATCAATTTAAGGATTAATCAATTATTAATTAGTAGCATTAATGTATATTTCGTATTTAATTTTTCTAATTTATAATATGTAATTTCCAACTTTGTTAATTTAAATATCCTAGGAATTGAATTTCATTAATAAATTAATAAATATAAAATATGTATTGACCAAAATTATTATATAGTAAAATTTTATTAAATTTATAAATATTTAATATGTATTTGTTGTTTAATATTTACGTATATTTATTTATTTTATACGTTTATTACTTTGTGTTACATATTTCTTATACGATGAATTTATGTACAATACACATCCAATTCGTATATTTTATTCATTTTTCTAATTACTGGGACCCTAATTTTGTGAATGTTTTAATTTATTATTTAGTTACAAATTATATTTAATCAAGGTATTTACTTAAATACAAATACATGAATTTAAGGAATGAAATTCAGTGCCTATTTAAAATAAATTATTCAAAAATTCATCGGTCAATATTGTTCAATATTAATTTTAATTACCGAATTTATCAATAATTTAAGGATTAATCAATTATTAATTAATAGCATTAATGTGTATTTCGAATTTAATTTTTTTAATTTAAAATATGTAATTTTAAACTTTGTTAATTTAAATATCATAGGAATTGAATTTAATTAATAAATTATTAAATATAAATAATGTTTAAGAAATAAAATATGTATAGACCAAAATTATTATATAGTAAAATTTTATTAAATTTATAAATATTAAATATGCATTTGTTGTTTAATATTTACGTATTTTTATTTATTTTGTACGTTTATTACTTTGTGTTACATATTTCTTATACGATGAATTTATGTACAATACATATCCAATTCGTATATTTAATTTACTTTTCTAATTACCGGGACCCTAATTTTGTCAATGTTTTTACTTATCATTTAGTTACAAATTAGATTTAATTAACGTATTTACTTAAATACAAATACATGAATTTGAGGAATGAAATTCTATGCCAATTAAAAACAAAATAATCATAAATTCTTCCGTTAATATTGTTCAATATTAATTTTAATTACCGAATTTATCATTAATTTAAGGATTAATCAATTATTAATTAATAGCATTAATGTGTATTTCAAATTTAATTTTTTCAATTTAAAATATGTAATTTTCAACTTTGTTAATTTAAATATCATGGGAATTGAATTTCATTAATAAATTAATAAATATAAATAATGTTTAAGAAATAAAATATGTATAGACCAAAATTATTATATAGTAAAATTTTATTAAATTTATAAATATTAAATATGCATTTGTTGTTTAATATTTACGTATTTTTATTTATTTTGTACGTTTATTACTTTGTGCTACATATTTCTTATACGATAAATTTATGTACAATACATAACCAATTCGTATATTTAATTCATTTTTCAAATTACTGGGACCCTAATTTTGTGAATGTTTTTATTTATTATTTAGTTACAAATTATATTTAATTAAGGTATTTACTTAAATACAAATACATGAATTTAAGGAATGAAATTCAGTGCCTATTTAAAATAAATTATTCAAAAATTCATCGGTTAATATTGTTCAATATTAATTGTAATTACCAATTTTATCATTAATTTAAGCATTAATCAATTATTAATTAATAGCATTAATGTGTATTTCGAATTTAATTTTTTTGATTTAAAATATGTAATTTTCAACTTTGTTGATTTAAATATCATTGGAATTGAATTTAATTATTAAATTAATAAATATAAGTAATATTTAAGAAATAAAATATGTATTGACCAAAATTATTATATAGTAAAATTTTATTAAATTTATAAATATTTAATATGTATTTGTTGTTTAATATTTACGTATATTTATTTATTTTATACGTTTATTACTTTGTGTTACATATTTCTTATACGATGAATTTATGTACAATACACATCCAATTCGTATATTTTATTCATTTTTCTAATTACTGGGACCCTAATTTTGTGAATGTTTTAATTTATTATTTAGTTACAAATTATATTTAATCAAGGTATTTACTTAAATACAAATACATGAATTTAAGGAATGAAATTCAGTGCCTATTTAAAATAAATTATTCAAAAATTCATCGGTCAATATTGTTCAATATTAATTTTAATTACCGAATTTATCAATAATTTAAGGATTAATCAATTATTAATTAATAGCATTAATGTGTATTTCGAATTTAATCTTTTTAATTTAAAATATGTACTTTTCAACTTTGTTAATTTAAATATCATAGGAATTGAATTTAATTAATAAATTATTAAATATAAATAATGTTTAAGAAATAAAATATGTATAGACCAAAATTATTATATAGTAAAATTTTATTAAATTTATAAATATTAAATATGCATTTGTTGTTTAATATTTACGTATTTTTATTTATTTTGTACGTTTATTACTTTGTGTTACATATTTCTTATACGATGAATTTATGTGCAATACATAACCAATTCGTATATTTAATTTATTTTTCAAATTATTTGGTCCCTAATTTTGTCAATGTTTTAATTTATTATTTTGTTATCAAATTGTATTTAATTAACGTATTTACATAAATACAAATACATGAGTTTTTGGAAGGAAATTCAATGCCAATTCAATATAAAATATTCAAAAATTCATCGGTCAATTCTTATTGTTCGATATTAATTTTAATTATCGAATTTATCATTAATTTAAGCATTAATCAATTATTAATTAATAGCATTAATGTGTATTTCGAATTTAATCTTTTTAATTTAAAATATGTAATTTCCAACTTTGTTAATTTAAATATCATGGGAATTGAATTACATTAATAAAATAAAAAATATAAATAATGTTTAAGAAATAAAATATGTATAGACCAAAATTATTATATAGTAAACTTTTATTAAATTTATAAATATTAAATATTTATTTGTTGTTTAATATTTACGTATATTTATTTATTTTATACGTTTATTACTTTGTGTTACATATTTCTTATACGATGAATTTACGTACAATACATATCCAATTCGTATATTTAATATACTCTTCTAATTATTTGGTTCCTAATTTTGTGAATGTTTTAGTTTATTATTTAGTTACAAATTATATTTAATTAACGTATTTACTTAAATACAGATACATGAATTTAAGGATAGAAATTCAATGCCAATTTAAAATAAAATATTCAATTATTCAGCGGTTAAAATTCTTCGATATTAATTTTAATTACGGAATTTACCATCAATTTAAGGATTAATCAATTATTAATTAATAGCATTAATGTATATTTCGTATTTAATTTTTCTAATTTATAATATGTAATTTCCAACTTTGTTAATTTAAATATCATAGGAATTGAATTTCATTAATAAATTAATAAATATAAATAATGTTTTGAGAAATAAAATATGTATTGACCAAAATTATTATATAGTAAAATTTTATTAAATTTATAAATATTAAATATGTATTTGTTGTTTAATATTTACGTATATTTATTTATTTTGTATGTTTATTACTTTGTGTTACATATTTCTTATACGATGGATTTATGTACAATACATAACCAATTCGTATATTTAATTTATTTTTCAAATTATTTGGTCCCTAATTTTGTCAATGTTTTAATTTATTATTTTGTTATCAAATTGTATTTAATTAACGTATTTACATAAATACAAATACATGAATTTATGGAAGGAAATTCAATGCCAATTAAAAATAAAATATTCAATTATTCTGCGGTTAAAATTCTTCGATATTAATTTTAATTACGGCATTTACCATCAATTTAAGCATTAATTAAATATTAATTAATAGCTTTAATGTGTATTTCGAATCTAATTTTTTTAATTTATAATACGTAATTTTCAACTTTGTTAATTTATATATCATGGGAGTTGAATTTCATTAATAAATTAATAAATATAAATAACATTTAGAAAGTAAAATATGTATTGAGCAAAATTATTATATTGTAAAATTTCATTAAATTTATAAATATTTAATATGTATTTGTTGTTTAATTTTTACATTTATTTATTTATTTTATACTTTTATTACTTTGTGTTACATATTTCTTATACGCTGAATTTATGTACAATGCATAACCAATTAGTATATTTAATTTATTTTTCAAATTATTTGGTCCCTAATTTTGTCAATGTTGTAATTTATTGTTTAGTTACGAATTATATTTAATTAACGTATTTACTTAAATACAAATACATGAATGTAAGGAATGAAATTCAATGCCTATTTAAAATAAATGATTCAAAAATTCATCGGTCAATATTGTTCGATATTAATTTTAATTACCGAATTTATCATTAATTTAAGGATTCATCAATTATTAATTAATAGCATTAATGTGTATTTCAAATTTAATTTTTTCAATTTAAAATATGTAATTTTCAACTTTGTTAATTTAAATATCATAGGAATTGAATTTAATTAATAAATTAATAAATATAAATAATGTTTAAGAAATAAAATATGTATTGACCAAAATTATTATATAGTAAAATTTTATTAAATTTATAAATATTAAATATGCATTTGTTGTTTAATATTTACGTATTTTTATTTATTTTATACGTTTATTACTTTGTGTTACATATTTCTTATACGATGAATTTATGTACAATACATATCCAATTCGTATATTTAATTTACTTTTCTAATTACCGGGACCCTAATTTTGTCAATGTTTTTACTTATCATTTAGTTACAAATTAGATTTAATTAACGTATTTACTTAAATACAAATACATGAATTTGAGGAATGAAATTCTATGCCAATTAAAAACAAAATAATCATAAATTCTTCCGTTAATATTGTTCAATATTAATTTTAATTACCGAATTTATCATTAATTTAAGGATTAATCAATTATTAATTAATAGCATTAATGTGTATTTCAAATTTAATTTTTTCAATTTAAAATATGTAATTTTCAACTTTGTTAATTTAAATATCATGGGAATTGAATTTCATTAATAAATTAATAAATATAAATAATGTTTAAGAAATAAAATATGTATAGACCAAAATTATTATATAGTAAAATTTTATTAAATTTATAAATATTAAATATGCATTTGTTGTTTAATATTTACGTATTTTTATTTATTTTGTACGTTTATTACTTTGTGCTACATATTTCTTATACGATAAATTTATGTACAATACATAACCAATTCGTATATTTAATTCATTTTTCTAATTACTGGGACCCTAATTTTGTGAATGTTTTAATTTATTATTTAGTTACAAATTATATTTAATCAAGGTATTTACTTAAATACAAATACATGAATTTAAGGAATGAAATTCAGTGCCTATTTAAAAAAAATTATTCAAAAATTCATCGGTTAATATTGTTCAATATTAATTTTAAATACCTATTTTATCATTAATTTAAGCATTAATCAATTATTAATTAATAGCATTAATGTATATTTCGTATTTAATTTTTTTAATTTATAATATGTAATTTTCAACTTTGTTAATTTATATATCATGGGAATTGAATTTCATTAATAAATTAATAAATATAAATAACATTTAGAAAGTATAATATGTATTGAGCATAATTATTATATAGTAAAATTTCATTAAATTTATAAATATTTAATATGTATTTGTTGTTTGATATTTACATTTATTTATTTATTTTATACGTTTATTACTTTGTGTTACATATTTCTTATACGATGAATTTATGTACAATACATATCCAATTCGTATATTTAATTTACTTTTCTAATTATTTGGTTCCTAATTTGGTCAATGTTTTAATTGATTATTTAGTTATAAATTATATTTAATTAACGTATTTACTTAAATACAAATACATGAAATTAAGGAATGAAATTCAATGCCTATTTACAATAAATTATTCAAACATTCATCGGTTAGTATAGTTCGATATTAATTTTAATTACCGAATTTAACATTAATTTAAGGATTAATCAATTATTAATTAATAACATTAATGTGTATTTCAAATTTAATTTTTTCAATTTAAAATATGTAATTTTCAACTTTGTTAATTTATATATCATGGGAATTGAATTTCATTAATAAATTAATAAATATAAATAACATTTAGAAAGTAAAATATGTATTGAGCATAATTATTATATAGTAAAATTTCATTAAATTTATAAATATTTAATATGTATTTGTTGTTTAATATTTACATTTATTTATTTATTTTATACGTTTATTGCTTTGTGTTACATATTTCTTATACGATGAATTTACGTACAATACATATCCAATTCGTATATTTAATATACTCTTCTAATTATTTGGTTCCTAATTTTGTGAATGTTTTTATTTATTATTTAGTTACAAATTATATTTAATTAACGTATTTACTTAAATACAGATACATGAATTTAAGGATAGAAATTCAATGCCAATTTAGAATAAAATATTCAATTATTCTGCGGTTAAAATTCTTCGATATTAATTTTAATTACGGAATTTACCATCAATTTAAGGATTAATCAATTATTAATTAATAGCATTAATGTATATTTCGTATTTAATTTTTCTAATTTATAATATGTAATTTCCAACTTTGTTAATTTAAATATCCTAGGAATTGAATTTCATTAATAAATTAATAAATATAAAATATGTATTGACCAAAATTATTATATAGTAAAATTTTATTAAATTTATAAATATTTAATATGTATTTGTTGTTTAATATTTACGTATATTTATTTATTTTATACGTTTATTACTTTGTGTTACATATTTCTTATACGATGAATTTATGTACAATACACATCCAATTCGTATATTTTATTCATTTTTCTAATTACTGGGACCCTAATTTTGTGAATGTTTTAATTTATTATTTAGTTACAAATTATATTTAATCAAGGTATTTACTTAAATACAAATACATGAATTTAAGGAATGAAATTCAGTGCCTATTTAAAATAAATTATTCAAAAATTCATCGGTCAATATTGTTCAATATTAATTTTAATTACCGAATTTATCAATAATTTAAGGATTAATCAATTATTAATTAATAGCATTAATGTGTATTTCGAATTTAATTTTTTTAATTTAAAATATGTAATTTTAAACTTTGTTAATTTAAATATCATAGGAATTGAATTTAATTAATAAATTATTAAATATAAATAATGTTTAAGAAATAAAATATGTATAGACCAAAATTATTATATAGTAAAATTTTATTAAATTTATAAATATTAAATATGCATTTGTTGTTTAATATTTACGTATTTTTATTTATTTTGTACGTTTATTACTTTGTGTTACATATTTCTTATACGATGAATTTATGTACAATACATATCCAATTCGTATATTTAATTTACTTTTCTAATTACCGGGACCCTAATTTTGTCAATGTTTTTACTTATCATTTAGTTACAAATTAGATTTAATTAACGTATTTACTTAAATACAAATACATGAATTTGAGGAATGAAATTCTATGCCAATTAAAAACAAAATAATCATAAATTCTTCCGTTAATATTGTTCAATATTAATTTTAATTACCGAATTTATCATTAATTTAAGGATTAATCAATTATTAATTAATAGCATTAATGTGTATTTCAAATTTAATTTTTTCAATTTAAAATATGTAATTTTCAACTTTGTTAATTTAAATATCATGGGAATTGAATTTCATTAATAAATTAATAAATATAAATAATGTTTAAGAAATAAAATATGTATAGACCAAAATTATTATATAGTAAAATTTTATTAAATTTATAAATATTAAATATGCATTTGTTGTTTAATATTTACGTATTTTTATTTATTTTGTACGTTTATTACTTTGTGCTACATATTTCTTATACGATAAATTTATGTACAATACATAACCAATTCGTATATTTAATTCATTTTTCTAATTACTGGGACCCTAATTTTGTGAATGTTTTAATTTATTATTTAGTTACAAATTATATTTAATCAAGGTATTTACTTAAATACAAATACATGAATTTAAGGAATGAAATTCAGTGCCTATTTAAAAAAAATTATTCAAAAATTCATCGGTTAATATTGTTCAATATTAATTTTAAATACCTATTTTATCATTAATTTAAGCATTAATCAATTATTAATTAATAGCATTAATGTATATTTCGTATTTAATTTTTTTAATTTATAATATGTAATTTTCAACTTTGTTAATTTATATATCATGGGAATTGAATTTCATTAATAAATTAATAAATATAAATAACATTTAGAAAGTATAATATGTATTGAGCATAATTATTATATAGTAAAATTTCATTAAATTTATAAATATTTAATATGTATTTGTTGTTTGATATTTACATTTATTTATTTATTTTATACGTTTATTACTTTGTGTTACATATTTCTTATACGATGAATTTATGTACAATACATATCCAATTCGTATATTTAATTTACTTTTCTAATTATTTGGTTCCTAATTTGGTCAATGTTTTAATTGATTATTTAGTTATAAATTATATTTAATTAACGTATTTACTTAAATACAAATACATGAAATTAAGGAATGAAATTCAATGCCTATTTACAATAAATTATTCAAACATTCATCGGTTAGTATAGTTCGATATTAATTTTAATTACCGAATTTAACATTAATTTAAGGATTAATCAATTATTAATTAATAACATTAATGTGTATTTCAAATTTAATTTTTTCAATTTAAAATATGTAATTTTCAACTTTGTTAATTTATATATCATGGGAATTGAATTTCATTAATAAATTAATAAATATAAATAACATTTAGAAAGTAAAATATGTATTGAGCATAATTATTATATAGTAAAATTTCATTAAATTTATAAATATTTAATATGTATTTGTTGTTTAATATTTACATTTATTTATTTATTTTATACGTTTATTGCTTTGTGTTACATATTTCTTATACGATGAATTTACGTACAATACATATCCAATTCGTATATTTAATATACTCTTCTAATTATTTGGTTCCTAATTTTGTGAATGTTTTTATTTATTATTTAGTTACAAATTATATTTAATTAACGTATTTACTTAAATACAGATACATGAATTTAAGGATAGAAATTCAATGCCAATTTAGAATAAAATATTCAATTATTCTGCGGTTAAAATTCTTCGATATTAATTTTAATTACGGAATTTACCATCAATTTAAGGATTAATCAATTATTAATTAGTAGCATTAATGTATATTTCGTATTTAATTTTTCTAATTTATAATATGTAATTTCCAACTTTGTTAATTTAAATATCCTAGGAATTGAATTTCATTAATAAATTAATAAATATAAAATATGTATTGACCAAAATTATTATATAGTAAAATTTTATTAAATTTATAAATATTTAATATGTATTTGTTGTTTAATATTTACGTATATTTATTTATTTTATACGTTTATTACTTTGTGTTACATATTTCTTATACGATGAATTTATGTACAATACACATCCAATTCGTATATTTTATTCATTTTTCTAATTACTGGGACCCTAATTTTGTGAATGTTTTAATTTATTATTTAGTTACAAATTATATTTAATCAAGGTATTTACTTAAATACAAATACATGAATTTAAGGAATGAAATTCAGTGCCTATTTAAAATAAATTATTCAAAAATTCATCGGTCAATATTGTTCAATATTAATTTTAATTACCGAATTTATCAATAATTTAAGGATTAATCAATTATTAATTAATAGCATTAATGTGTATTTCGAATTTAATTTTTTTAATTTAAAATATGTACTTTTCAACTTTGTTAATTTAAATATCATAGGAATTGAATTTAATTAATAAATTATTAAATATAAATAATGTTTAAGAAATAAAATATGTATAGACCAAAATTATTATATAGTAAAATTTTATTAAATTTATAAATATTAAATATGCATTTGTTGTTTAATATTTACGTATTTTTATTTATTTTGTACGTTTATTACTTTGTGTTACATATTTCTTATACGATGAATTTATGTACAATACATATCCAATTCGTATATTTAATTTACTTTTCTAATTACCGGGACCCTAATTTTGTCAATGTTTTTACTTATCATTTAGTTACAAATTAGATTTAATTAACGTATTTACTTAAATACAAATACATGAATTTGAGGAATGAAATTCTATGCCAATTAAAAACAAAATAATCATAAATTCTTCCGTTAATATTGTTCAATATTAATTTTAATTACCGAATTTATCATTAATTTAAGGATTAATCAATTATTAATTAATAGCATTAATGTGTATTTCAAATTTAATTTTTTCAATTTAAAATATGTAATTTTCAACTTTGTTAATTTAAATATCATGGGAATTGAATTTCATTAATAAATTAATAAATATAAATAATGTTTAAGAAATAAAATATGTATAGACCAAAATTATTATATAGTAAAATTTTATTAAATTTATAAATATTAAATATGCATTTGTTGTTTAATATTTACGTATTTTTATTTATTTTGTACGTTTATTACTTTGTGCTACATATTTCTTATACGATAAATTTATGTACAATACATAACCAATTCGTATATTTAATTCATTTTTCAAATTACTGGGACCCTAATTTTGTGAATGTTTTTATTTATTATTTAGTTACAAATTATATTTAATTAAGGTATTTACTTAAATACAAATACATGAATTTAAGGAATGAAATTCAGTGCCTATTTAAAATAAATTATTCAAAAATTCATCGGTTAATATTGTTCAATATTAATTGTAATTACCAATTTTATCATTAATTTAAGCATTAATCAATTATTAATTAATAGCATTAATGTGTATTTCGAATTTAATTTTTTTGATTTAAAATATGTAATTTTCAACTTTGTTGATTTAAATATCATTGGAATTGAATTTAATTATTAAATTAATAAATATAAATAATATTTAAGAAATAAAATATGTATTGACCAAAATTATTATATAGTAAAATTTTATTAAATTTATAAATATTTAATATGTATTTGTTGTTTAATATTTACGTATATTTATTTATTTTATACGTTTATTACTTTGTGTTACATATTTCTTATACGATGAATTTATGTACAATACACATCCAATTCGTATATTTTATTCATTTTTCTAATTTCTGGGACCCTAATTTTGTGAATGTTTTAATTTATTATTTAGTTACAAATTATATTTAATCAAGGTATTTACTTAAATACAAATACATGAATTTAAGGAATGAAATTCAGTGCCTATTTAAAATAAATTATTCAAAAATTCATCGGTCAATATTGTTCAATATTAATTTTAATTACCGAATTTATCAATAATTTAAGGATTAATCAATTATTAATTAATAGCATTAATGTGTATTTCGAATTTAATTTTTTTAATTTAAAATATGTACTTTTCAACTTTGTTAATTTAAATATCATAGGAATTGAATTTAATTAATAAATTATTAAATATAAATAATGTTTAAGAAATAAAATATGTATAGACCAAAATTATTATATAGTAAAATTTTATTAAATTTATAAATATTAAATATGCATTTGTTGTTTAATATTTACGTATTTTTATTTATTTTGTACGTTTATTACTTTGTGTTACATATTTCTTATACGATGAATTTATGTACAATACATATCCAATTCGTATATTTAATTTACTTTTCTAATTACCGGGACCCTAATTTTGTCAATGTTTTTACTTATCATTTAGTTACAAATTAGATTTAATTAACGTATTTACTTAAATACAAATACATGAATTTGAGGAATGAAATTCTATGCCAATTAAAAACAAAATAATCATAAATTCTTCCGTTAATATTGTTCAATATTAATTTTAATTACCGAATTTATCATTAATTTAAGGATTAATCAATTATTAATTAATAGCATTAATGTGTATTTCAAATTTAATTTTTTCAATTTAAAATATGTAATTTTCAACTTTGTTAATTTAAATATCATGGGAATTGAATTTCATTAATAAATTAATAAATATAAATAATGTTTAAGAAATAAAATATGTATAGACCAAAATTATTATATAGTAAAATTTTATTAAATTTATAAATATTAAATATGCATTTGTTGTTTAATATTTACGTATTTTTATTTATTTTGTATGTTTATTACTTTGTGCTACATATTTCTTATACGATAAATTTATGTACAATACATAACCAATTCGTATATTTAATTCATTTTTCAAATTACTGGGACCCTAATTTTGTGAATGTTTTTATTTATTATTTAGTTACAAATTATATTTAATTAAGGTATTTACTTAAATACAAATACATGAATTTAAGGAATGAAATTCAGTGCCTATTTAAAATAAATTATTCAAAAATTCATCGGTTAATATTGTTCAATATTAATTGTAATTACCAATTTTATCATTAATTTAAGCATTAATCAATTATTAATTAATAGCATTAATGTGTATTTCGAATTTAATTTTTTTGATTTAAAATATGTAATTTTCAACTTTGTTGATTTAAATATCATTGGAATTGAATTTAATTATTAAATTAATAAATATAAATAATATTTAAGAAATAAAATATGTATTGACCAAAATTATTATATAGTAAAATTTTATTAAATTTATAAATATTTAATATGTATTTGTTGTTTAATATTTACGTATATTTATTTATTTTATACGTTTATTACTTTGTGTTACATATTTCTTATACGATGAATTTATGTACAATACACATCCAATTCGTATATTTTATTCATTTTTCTAATTACTGGGACCCTAATTTTGTGAATGTTTTAATTTATTATTTAGTTACAAATTATATTTAATCAAGGTATTTACTTAAATACAAATACATGAATTTAAGGAATGAAATTCAGTGCCTATTTAAAATAAATTATTCAAAAATTCATCGGTCAATATTGTTCAATATTAATTTTAATTACCGAATTTATCAATAATTTAAGGATTAATCAATTATTAATTAATAGCATTAATGTGTATTTCGAATTTAATTTTTTTAATTTAAAATATGTACTTTTCAACTTTGTTAATTTAAATATCATAGGAATTGAATTTAATTAATAAATTATTAAATATAAATAATGTTTAAGAAATAAAATATGTATAGACCAAAATTATTATATAGTAAAATTTTATTAAATTTATAAATATTAAATATGCATTTGTTGTTTAATATTTACGTATTTTTATTTATTTTGTACGTTTATTACTTTGTGTTACATATTTCTTATACGATGAATTTATGTACAATACATATCCAATTCGTATATTTAATTTACTTTTCTAATTACCGGGACCCTAATTTTGTCAATGTTTTTACTTATCATTTAGTTACAAATTAGATTTAATTAACGTATTTACTTAAATACAAATACATGAATTTGAGGAATGAAATTCTATGCCAATTAAAAACAAAATAATCATAAATTCTTCCGTTAATATTGTTCAATATTAATTTTAATTACCGAATTTATCATTAATTTAAGGATTAATCAATTATTAATTAATAGCATTAATGTGTATTTCAAATTTAATTTTTTCAATTTAAAATATGTAATTTTCAACTTTGTTAATTTAAATATCATGGGAATTGAATTTCATTAATAAATTAATAAATATAAATAATGTTTAAGAAATAAAATATGTATAGACCAAAATTATTATATAGTAAAATTTTATTAAATTTATAAATATTAAATATGCATTTGTTGTTTAATATTTACGTATTTTTATTTATTTTGTACGTTTATTACTTTGTGCTACATATTTCTTATACGATAAATTTATGTACAATACATAACCAATTCGTATATTTAATTCATTTTTCTAATTACTGGGACCCTAATTTTGTGAATGTTTTAATTTATTATTTAGTTACAAATTATATTTAATCAAGGTATTTACTTAAATACAAATACATGAATTTAAGGAATGAAATTCAGTGCCTATTTAAAAAAAATTATTCAAAAATTCATCGGTTAATATTGTTCAATATTAATTTTAAATACCTATTTTATCATTAATTTAAGCATTAATCAATTATTAATTAATAGCATTAATGTATATTTCGTATTTAATTTTTTTAATTTATAATATGTAATTTTCAACTTTGTTAATTTATATATCATGGGAATTGAATTTCATTAATAAATTAATAAATATAAATAACATTTAGAAAGTATAATATGTATTGAGCATAATTATTATATAGTAAAATTTCATTAAATTTATAAATATTTAATATGTATTTGTTGTTTGATATTTACATTTATTTATTTATTTTATACGTTTATTACTTTGTGTTACATATTTCTTATACGATGAATTTATGTACAATACATATCCAATTCGTATATTTAATTTACTTTTCTAATTATTTGGTTCCTAATTTGGTCAATGTTTTAATTGATTATTTAGTTATAAATTATATTTAATTAACGTATTTACTTAAATACAAATACATGAAATTAAGGAATGAAATTCAATGCCTATTTACAATAAATTATTCAAACATTCATCGGTTAGTATAGTTCGATATTAATTTTAATTACCGAATTTAACATTAATTTAAGGATTAATCAATTATTAATTAATAACATTAATGTGTATTTCAAATTTAATTTTTTCAATTTAAAATATGTAATTTTCAACTTTGTTAATTTATATATCATGGGAATTGAATTTCATTAATAAATTAATAAATATAAATAACATTTAGAAAGTAAAATATGTATTGAGCATAATTATTATATAGTAAAATTTCATTAAATTTATAAATATTTAATATGTATTTGTTGTTTAATATTTACATTTATTTATTTATTTTATACGTTTATTGCTTTGTGTTACATATTTCTTATACGATGAATTTACGTACAATACATATCCAATTCGTATATTTAATATACTCTTCTAATTATTTGGTTCCTAATTTTGTGAATGTTTTTATTTATTATTTAGTTACAAATTATATTTAATTAACGTATTTACTTAAATACAGATACATGAATTTAAGGATAGAAATTCAATGCCAATTTAGAATAAAATATTCAATTATTCTGCGGTTAAAATTCTTCGATATTAATTTTAATTACGGAATTTACCATCAATTTAAGGATTAATCAATTATTAATTAATAGCATTAATGTATATTTCGTATTTAATTTTTCTAATTTATAATATGTAATTTCCAACTTTGTTAATTTAAATATCCTAGGAATTGAATTTCATTAATAAATTAATAAATATAAAATATGTATTGACCAAAATTATTATATAGTAAAATTTTATTAAATTTATAAATATTTAATATGTATTTGTTGTTTAATATTTACGTATATTTATTTATTTTATACGTTTATTACTTTGTGTTACATATTTCTTATACGATGAATTTATGTACAATACACATCCAATTCGTATATTTTATTCATTTTTCTAATTACTGGGACCCTAATTTTGTGAATGTTTTAATTTATTATTTAGTTACAAATTATATTTAATCAAGGTATTTACTTAAATACAAATACATGAATTTAAGGAATGAAATTCAGTGCCTATTTAAAATAAATTATTCAAAAATTCATCGGTCAATATTGTTCAATATTAATTTTAATTACCGAATTTATCAATAATTTAAGGATTAATCAATTATTAATTAATAGCATTAATGTGTATTTCGAATTTAATCTTTTTAATTTAAAATATGTACTTTTCAACTTTGTTAATTTAAATATCATAGGAATTGAATTTAATTAATAAATTATTAAATATAAATAATGTTTAAGAAATAAAATATGTATAGACCAAAATTATTATATAGTAAAATTTTATTAAATTTATAAATATTAAATATGCATTTGTTGTTTAATATTTACGTATTTTTATTTATTTTGTACGTTTATTACTTTGTGTTACATATTTCTTATACGATGAATTTATGTGCAATACATAACCAATTCGTATATTTAATTTATTTTTCAAATTATTTGGTCCCTAATTTTGTCAATGTTTTAATTTATTATTTTGTTATCAAATTGTATTTAATTAACGTATTTACATAAATACAAATACATGAGTTTTTGGAAGGAAATTCAATGCCAATTCAATATAAAATATTCAAAAATTCATCGGTCAATTCTTATTTTTCGATATTAATTTTAATTACCGAATTTATCATTAATTTAAGGATTAATCAATTATTAATTAATAGCATTAATGTGTATTTCAAATTTAATCTTTTTAATTCAAAACATGTAATTTTCAACTTTGTTAATTTAAATATCATAGGAATTGAATTTAATAAATAAATTATTAAATTTAAATAATGTTTAAGAAATAAAATATGTATAGACCAAAATTATTATATAGTAAAATTTTATTAAATTTATAAATATTTAATATGTATTTGTTGTTTAATTTTTACATTTATTTATTTATTTTATACATATATTACTTTGTGTTACATATTTCTTATACGATGAATTTATGTACAATACATAACCAATTCGTATATTTAATTTATTTTTCAAATTATTTGGTCCCTAATTTTGTCAATGTTTTAATTGATTATTTTGTTATAAATTATATTTAATTAACGTATTTACTTAAATACAAATACATGAATTTAAGGAATGAAATTCAATGCCTATTTAAAATAAATTATTCAAAAATTCATCGGTTAATATAGTTCGATATTAATTTTAATTACCGAATTTATCATTAATTTAAGCATTAATCAATTATAAATTAATAGCATTAATGTGTATTTCGAATTTAATCTTTTTAATTTAAAATATGTAATTTCCAACTTTGTTAATTTAAATATCATGGGAATTGAATTACATTAAAAAAATAAAAAATATAAATAATGTTTAAGAAATAAGATATGTATAGACCAAAATTATTATATAGTAAAATTTTATTAAATTTATACATATTAAATATTTATTTGTTGTTTAATATTTACGTATATTTATTTATTTTATACGTTTATTACTTTGTGTTACATATTTCTTATACGATGAATTTACGTACAATACATATCCAATTCGTATATTTAATATACTCTTCTAATTATTTGGTTCCTAATTTTGTGAATGTTTTAATTTATTATTTAGTTACAAATTATATTTAATTAACGTATTTACTTAAATACAGATACATGAATTTAAGGATAGAAATTCAATGCCAATTTAGAATAAAATATTCAATTATTCTGCGGTTAAAATTCTTCGATATTAATTTTAATTACGGAATTTACCATCAATTTAAGGATTAATCAATTATTAATTAATAGCATTAATGTATATTTCGTATTTAATTTTTCTAATTTATAATATGTAATTTCCAACTTTGTTAATTTAAATACCATAGGAATTGAATTTCATTAATAAATTAATAAATATAAATAATGTTTAAGAAATAAAATATGTATTGACCAAAATTATTATATAGTAAAATTTTATTAAATTTATAAATATTAAATATGTATTTGTTGTTTAATATTTACGTATATTTATTTATTTTATACGTTTATTACTTTGTGTTACATATTTCTTATACGATAAATTTATGTACAATACACATCCAATTCGTATATTTTATTCATTTTTCTAATTACTGGGACCCTAATTTTGTGAATGTTTTAATTTATTATTTAGTTACAAATTATATTTAATCAAGGTATTTACTTAAATACAAATACATGAATTTAAGGAATGAAATTCAGTGCCTATTTAAAATAAATTATTCAAAAATTCATCGGTCAATATAGTTCAATATTAATTTTAATTACCGAATTTATCAATTATTTAAGGATTAATCAATTATTAATTAATAGCATTAATGTGTATTTCGAATTTAATCTTTTTAATTTAAAATATGTAATTTTCAACTTTGTTAATTTAAATATCATAGGAATTGAATTTAATTAATAAATTATTAAATATAAATAATGTTTAAGAAATAAAATATGTATAGACCAAAATTATTATATAGTAAAATTTTATTAAATTTATAAATATTAAATATGCATTTGTTGTTTAATATTTACGTATTTTTATTTATTTTGTACGTTTATTACTTTGTGTTATATATTTCTTATACGATGAATTTATGTACAATACATAACCAATTCGTATATATAATTTATTTTTCAAATTATTTGGTCCCTAATTTTGTCAATGTTTTAATTTATTATTTTGTTATCAAATTGTATTTAATTAACGTATTTACATAAATACAAATACATGAGTTTTTGGAAGGAAATTCAATGCCAATTTAATATAAAATATTCAAAAATTCATCGGTCAATTCTTATTGTTCGATATTAATTTTAATTACCGAATTTATCATTAATTTAAGGATTAATCAATTATTAATTAATAGCATTAATGTGTATTTCAAATTTAATCTTTTTAATTCAAAACATGTAATTTTCAACTTTGTTAATTTAAATATCATAGGAATTGAATTTAATAAATAAATTTTTAAATTTAAATAATGTTTAAGAAATAAAATATGTATAGGCCAAAATTATTATATAGTAAAATTTTATTAAATTTATAAATATTTAATATGTATTTGTTGTTTAATTTTTACATTTATTTATTTATTTTATACGTATATTACTTTGTGTTACATATTTCTTATATGATGAATTTATGTACAATACATAACCAATTCGTATATTGAATTTATTTTTCAAATTATTTGGTCCCTAATTTTGTCAATGTTTTAATTGATTATTTTGTTATAAATTATATTTAATTAACGTATTTACTTAAATACAAATACATGAATTTAAGGAATGAAATTCAATGCCTATTTAAAATAAATTATTCAAAAATTCATCGGTTAATATAGTTCGATATTAATTTTAATTATCGAATTTATCATTAATTTAAGCATTAATCAATTATTAATTAATAGCATTAATGTGTATTTCGAATTTAATCTTTTTAATTTAAAATATGTAATTTCCAACTTTGTTAATTTAAATATCATGGGAATTGAATTACATTAATAAAATAAAAAATATAAATAATGTTTAAGAAATAAAATATGTATAGACCAAAATTATTATATAGTAAACTTTTATTAAATTTATAAATATTAAATATTTATTTGTTGTTTAATATTTACGTATATTTATTTATTTTATACGTTTATTACTTTGTGTTACATATTTCTTATACGATGAATTTACGTACAATACATATCCAATTCGTATATTTAATATACTCTTCTAATTATTTGGTTCCTAATTTTGTTAATGTTTTAGTTTATTATTTAGTTACAAATTATATTTAATTAACGTATTTACTTAAATACAGATACATGAATTTAAGGATAGAAATTCAATGCCAATTTAAAATAAAATATTCAATTATTCAGCGGTTAAAATTCTTCGATATTAATTTTAATTACGGAATTTACCATCAATTTAAGGATTAATCAATTATTAATTAATAGCATTAATGTATATTTCGTATTTAATTTTTCTAATTTATAATATGTAATTTCCAACTTTGTTAATTTAAATATCATAGGAATTGAATTTCATTAATAAATTAATAAATATAAATAATGTTTTGAGAAATAAAATATGTATTGACCAAAATTATTATATAGTAAAATTTTATTAAATTTATAAATATTAAATATGTATTTGTTGTTTAATATTTACGTATATTTATTTATTTTGTACGTTTATTACTTTGTGTTACATATTTCTTATACGATGAATTTATGTACAATACATAACCAATTCGTATATTTAATTTATTTTTCAAATTATTTGGTCCCTAATTTTGTCAATGTTTTAATTTATTATTTTGTTATCAAATTGTATTTAATTAACGTATTTACATAAATACAAATACATGAGTTTTTGGAAGGAAATTCAATGCCAATTCAATATAAAATATTCAAAAATTCATCGGTCAATTCTTATTTTTCGATATTAATTTTAATTACCGAATTTATCATTAATTTAAGGATTAATCAATTATTAATTAATAGCATTAATGTGTATTTCAAATTTAATCTTTTTAATTCAAAACATGTAATTTTCAACTTTGTTAATTTAAATATCATAGGAATTGAATTTAATAAATAAATTATTAAATTTAAATAATGTTTAAGAAATAAAATATGTATAGACCAAAATTATTATATAGTAAAATTTTATTAAATTTATAAATATTTAATATGTATTTGTTGTTTAATTTTTACATTTATTTATTTATTTTATACATATATTACTTTGTGTTACATATTTCTTATACGATGAATTTATGTACAATACATAACCAATTCGTATATTTAATTTATTTTTCAAATTATTTGGTCCCTAATTTTGTCAATGTTTTAATTGATTATTTTGTTATAAATTATATTTAATTAACGTATTTACTTAAATACAAATACATGAATTTAAGGAATGAAATTCAATGCCTATTTAAAATAAATTATTCAAAAATTCATCGGTTAATATAGTTCGATATTAATTTTAATTACCGAATTTATCATTAATTTAAGCATTAATCAATTATAAATTAATAGCATTAATGTGTATTTCGAATTTAATCTTTTTAATTTAAAATATGTAATTTCCAACTTTGTTAATTTAAATATCATGGGAATTGAATTACATTAAAAAAATAAAAAATATAAATAATGTTTAAGAAATAAGATATGTATAGACCAAAATTATTATATAGTAAAATTTTATTAAATTTATACATATTAAATATTTATTTGTTGTTTAATATTTACGTATATTTATTTATTTTATACGTTTATTACTTTGTGTTACATATTTCTTATACGATGAATTTACGTACAATACATATCCAATTCGTATATTTAATATACTCTTCTAATTATTTGGTTCCTAATTTTGTGAATGTTTTAATTTATTATTTAGTTACAAATTATATTTAATTAACGTATTTACTTAAATACAGATACATGAATTTAAGGATAGAAATTCAATGCCAATTTAGAATAAAATATTCAATTATTCTGCGGTTAAAATTCTTCGATATTAATTTTAATTACGGAATTTACCATCAATTTAAGGATTAATCAATTATTAATTAATAGCATTAATGTATATTTCGTATTTAATTTTTCTAATTTATAATATGTAATTTCCAACTTTGTTAATTTAAATACCATAGGAATTGAATTTCATTAATAAATTAATAAATATAAATAATGTTTAAGAAATAAAATATGTATTGACCAAAATTATTATATAGTAAAATTTTATTAAATTTATAAATATTAAATATGTATTTGTTGTTTAATATTTACGTATATTTATTTATTTTATACGTTTATTACTTTGTGTTACATATTTCTTATACGATAAATTTATGTACAATACACATCCAATTCGTATATTTTATTCATTTTTCTAATTACTGGGACCCTAATTTTGTGAATGTTTTAATTTATTATTTAGTTACAAATTATATTTAATCAAGGTATTTACTTAAATACAAATACATGAATTTAAGGAATGAAATTCAGTGCCTATTTAAAATAAATTATTCAAAAATTCATCGGTCAATATAGTTCAATATTAATTTTAATTACCGAATTTATCAATTATTTAAGGATTAATCAATTATTAATTAATAGCATTAATGTGTATTTCGAATTTAATCTTTTTAATTTAAAATATGTAATTTTCAACTTTGTTAATTTAAATATCATAGGAATTGAATTTAATTAATAAATTATTAAATATAAATAATGTTTAAGAAATAAAATATGTATAGACCAAAATTATTATATAGTAAAATTTTATTAAATTTATAAATATTAAATATGCATTTGTTGTTTAATATTTACGTATTTTTATTTATTTTGTACGTTTATTACTTTGTGTTATATATTTCTTATACGATGAATTTATGTACAATACATAACCAATTCGTATATATAATTTATTTTTCAAATTATTTGGTCCCTAATTTTGTCAATGTTTTAATTTATTATTTTGTTATCAAATTGTATTTAATTAACGTATTTACATAAATACAAATACATGAGTTTTTGGAAGGAAATTCAATGCCAATTTAATATAAAATATTCAAAAATTCATCGGTCAATTCTTATTGTTCGATATTAATTTTAATTACCGAATTTATCATTAATTTAAGGATTAATCAATTATTAATTAATAGCATTAATGTGTATTTCAAATTTAATCTTTTTAATTCAAAACATGTAATTTTCAACTTTGTTAATTTAAATATCATAGGAATTGAATTTAATAAATAAATTTTTAAATTTAAATAATGTTTAAGAAATAAAATATGTATAGGCCAAAATTATTATATAGTAAAATTTTATTAAATTTATAAATATTTAATATGTATTTGTTGTTTAATTTTTACATTTATTTATTTATTTTATACGTATATTACTTTGTGTTACATATTTCTTATATGATGAATTTATGTACAATACATAACCAATTCGTATATTGAATTTATTTTTCAAATTATT